>LJIJ01002557.1:0-25739 GCA_001718145.1 Orchesella cincta
ACGTTTTAAAAACCTATTTCAATGATATCTTATTTGGACTTTTTATGTTGTCTCGCATTAGACATCTACCTACTTGTTCTACATTTAATCAAAAACATTTACTCAAATTTTTTGTGGGTTACATGAGCTTAAATTACTTAAATACAACGTTTACAGAAAATGAAAAGAAGGAAGATTTGATGTAGGTTCAAAAGTTAATGCACGAATCATTAACAGATTTCTTTAGGCAACCCATTCTAAAGTCAGATTTGGGATGGGGAGATACTCATTGGGATTTTATTTTTGTAGCCTCTTGCAGTGCTGATATGTCAATCAAGTTATGGGAGTTGACTGGTTACGAATGTGTTAAGACAATGAGAGGCCATGACCACAACGTGTCTACTGCATTTCGTCCTCTGGTGTCTTCATCTCGAGACAAAACTATCAAGCTCTCCATTTTGTGGGGGCACATTCGATGGTCACAGGGAGTGGATCAGAATGGTTCGGCTAAATCAGAATGGAACTCTGCTCGCACCCTGCTCCAATGACCAGACAATACTCGTTTGGGTCACTAACTCGAGGGAGTGCAAAATGGAGTTTAGGAATAATGAGCATGTAGTCAAATGCATCACTTGGGCGTCGCAAAACGCCACTCTAGCAACACCCTTATGTATTGCCACCTCGTAAGTGCATTTTCTACCTTCCAGCTGCGCAAAGAATGGTTTTCAATCCGTAAACTTGAATAACAACGCATAATACGTTGATTGAGTGGCACCAACACCGTTTCCGCCTTAAAAATTATTTCTGAAACTCATTATACTAATTTTTGCAATTTTAATTTCCTTGCCGCAGACAGGCTGAAGGATGAGAAACAGGAGGAAAGAATCCAACGGACTTTACTACATATTCAATGAAAAATGCAGTCAGCTACAGACGTCGGATGCACCTTTTGCGTAGAAACTTTTCTCGGAAGTGCAGCGGTGAGCATTTATGTCGTGATTTGATTGGCGTGACGCTTCCAGCAAGTGCGTTTCTATGCCTGTTAACTTCAAATCATAAACTACAGTAATGACACTTGCGATTTCTTCAAGAAATCTTGCAACTTTTTTTGTAAACAAATCTCTACTATCCTTCATGGAAGCCAATATGATAAAATTGCTCTCATTTCATTCATTCGATTCAAGGAAATAAAACTGTAAAGGAATGAAATGTGATCAATTGCCGTTGTTCTTGCTATTTTTGGTCATTATTGTATATAATAGTGTAACCCTGGTGTCAATTTACGTCGATACTTAGCTCTAGTATTTTTGTACCAATTAATTATGCTATGTATGGATTTGGTATGGATTTAAAATTGAGTATAATACAACATTGAATGTGATATTGGCTAAAACAATATTATTATAAACAATTGTAATCAGTTTTATTGTAATTATAATTCGTACAATATTAAGAGTATAACTTCAAAGTCACATCTAGATAGTTTGGTAAAAAAAAATACATTGATTTGCCGTTTCCTTATGTGACTGACACAAACGACGTGTATATAATATAAAACTCAGTCTTTGGTATTGAATCACACAGTATTATACAGATTTGATTTTACAATTGTGTGACAACTTCTATTCCTAGTCTCTGTTCATAGTGTAAATGATTGAATAAATATTCGACAAAAAGTACAATGATACAGCATTAATGCGTTTGAGATGTAACCGACTTATACTGCTTTTAGTTTAACTTATCGTTTCCTTATTATTGTAACTACAATATTTGATACTATTCTTATATTAATACAGCGATAATGTTTACTTTAAATATAAATCCTTGTTAAATTACTTTGAATAAGTATTTACAATAAATTAATAAAACAACGTGTATCTAACATAAAGCTTCCGAAAACGGCGATTGGTCATACAACAGTCTATCACATAACATTATTTATGTTGTAAATTTGGTTTTAGTAACATGTGTCCTCTGAATAATCCAAAGGCAGCAGGATTTCCAGATCCAACAATGTAAAGTTGCCTCTTTCATATACAACGCCTTTATCAATGTGCTCTGAACTGACGTAGTAATTATTGTGGCTGTGTGTACGATCCTCATCATTGCATTCATCATCTGAGCATTTTCCATTTCTCATTTGATCACTTGAACAAAAAGAAGAGAAGCAAACTTGAATCTTTGTAAATTGTTTGTCGCCAGTACGCCTAACAGCCCATAGTTTTCCTTCTTTTTCATCAAAAATCAAAATGATATCTTCAGTTATCCGAATGAAGCTTCTTTGGAGTGATTTTCTCATGAAATGATCTCCGTTGATAAACTGCAATTGTTGGTTCCAGCGTCGTAATAATTCCACCTCATCCCGGAGTTGTTCTAAAATATGACGAGTTAAATGAGTATAATGCTAATGATATTTAAATCGATCGAATATAATAACCACAAACTTACTATGGTTTGCTCGTTCGTTTACAGGATCAGTTTGCATAGATGATGGCGAATGAGGATTCTCAATTGGAACAGAGTTTATCTGATGATTATCTTGATCTTGTGTAGGAGCTAATGAATGAGTAGTTTGGGGATGAACGATTGAAGGCGAGTGATGCAGGACACTATGATCAGTTTCCATTTGTTGTACTGAGTTTTCCGCCTCGATTCGCTCAGATACTTCAACAAGAAACGCGTCATCAGACTCAGGAAATTCGTCATTCTTTACACTCAAGTGAGACATTGTAATGTTTAATGTCATATCCTTTGAGCTATTAACAAGGCACTCAATTTCCTGTCCAGTAAAATCTCCCAACGAATTACCAAAAGTGTATGTGGTAATAGTACGCAGGAATTGATGATGGTAATGCGATGCCATCATGTCTTTCCTAAATTGATCAGTACATTGTTTAAATGAGCAGATGCCATTGGTCATTTTGGTACTTTTACAGAGCGAAAGAAAGCAGACTGGTATGTTGATGAAAGTGTCTTGATCACATCGTTTGATTGCTCGTAGCTGTCCTTCCTCTGGAGTATACATCAGGATGACATCTTTGATGATTTGTATTACTCCTGAACCGCCAGAAGCTTTCATGAAATCTTCTGCATCCACATACTGGAATCTTAGTTGAAAATCCCGCAGGGTACGTAAGAGGAATCGGAAAGTTTCTGCATTAAAAAAAGATAAATTTTGACGGTTATAATGCGTTAAAAAATCGAATAATAAGACCAATCATTTTAAATGCAAGAATCTTACCAGGAGTCATCATGACTAACGTAATAACAATTATAAACAGTTTATCAATCAAGAAGTGCAGTTTTGGTAACTTGATGTACTGGTGATACAATAATACACTGAAGTTTTTAAGCAGACTGAATCTTGTGTTGTGCAAAATAGAAATGTTTTTATACATAGGTTTGGATGATTGTGGAGATCGAGTGAACGGAAATGGGCAACATCCCTTTTTATGTAAATCTTGTGCATAACTAAGCTGTATTTTACGTAACGTTTGTTTCATCATAAAAGTTCTCATACATGATATACACTGCCCCATTATATTAATGGAAAACGTACTCGACTGCATTTCAGTTGTGTAGGAAGAGCGGCTGCTAGGGCCGATTGATAAAGTTGTGTATAGCATGTGAATTGGTTTTGTACCTGTATATATAGCAGTCTGAATATTATTTGTGTATTTATGCACCAAGGTTTGTATGAAAAATATATTCAAATATTAGAATAAAACGACATATGCATATGACTATGCATGAAGGTTTTGGAAGTAAAGATATAAGTAGATGCCTTTGTAAGCACTTCTCGAAATAGTAATAAAATCAGAAAGACGTGAATGTATTTATGGAACAGTATTGGCATGCAATAGAAAGCATTTAGTAATTTGCATTAAGACTGTTAATTCTCTATGCTCCCCATAATATGTAACCTACATACATGGATTGAATTTTGATAATATATATACCATAAAAGCGCATTATTTCACTCATTTCACAAGTTCTTGTCGTAATGCCAAGATGGATACGAGCAAGGCTAAGAAGCGATGACAGATTTAAGAAAGAAGCTGACAAATCAGTAACTATTCCACAGCAAGTTCATGTGTTCAGTCATTCATCAAGTGTATGTGCGTCGGAAGTTAGTACAGAACCACTTAACGGCACTCCGAGTATCATCATGTCAGTGACGAAGTAACTACTCCATCGTCGGACCCAAATGTGCCATGCGAATCTGTACCAGTTTCGGTTAGCATCAAGATTTGGTGTCGCACTTGATACAAAAATTTGAATTATAACCAAGTCGTCTCTGTAGCATTCCCTGTACACATTTTTCCGATTTGTAACAACCAAATCAAACATAACCTAACCAAACATAACCAAACTAGGTTCTAATAAGCAAACATGAAATGCAATGAGTGTTAAAACGGGGTTCATATTTTCTTACCTTATCGCTATGTACTGTTATGCTAATGAGAAGCGCAATGCATCAATTGTTCCTTATCTTCTCGCTCCGTTAGCTATCACGTTTTTCCAAGTTGGACACAACTAATTAATTTGAGTTTTTGAATGTACATGCAAAAGTAAAAGAGACAAATTCAAATTTTTGTATCAAGTGCGACACCAAATCTTGACTAACGTGAGTCAGCGTCAAGATTTGGTGTCGCACTTGATGCAAAGAGGGGGGTCTCGTTTCCAAATGAGTAGTTACCTTCTTGTCATTCTACCGTGCAGAACTTCTCTACGAATGTAATTTCAACGGGTTTGTGTGGTTATGTCATTTCTGCACTCTTTCTTTATCTGAATTTTAAGCTTTCGACTTAAAAACGGGTCTGCTTTCACTTTCCGAATTATTTAATGGCTTTCTCTTTCGAACCACGATGGCTTCCGACCAGATTCTTTGGCCTCTTGGATCATTCCTGCCTTCAGATAGCGTTGGACTATGTCACATACAGTAGATTTTGGCACGTTTTACTTTTTAGCAAGTCAACGATACGTCTTTTGTCCATTTTCTTTGTTTTCTCAGTCGGTTATGACTAGGTCTCTGACCTGAATGTCGGTGCGTTTGTAAAGCGTCCCCATACTGTATAAGAAGCTTTAGAACTCCCAAAATTCATGTAAATATTGTGCCAAAGTCTTCCTATTGATAGTACTTACCTCACTCAAGCCGTAACTTGCATTTTTTAAAAAGGAATGACAGCAGAAACTCCAAAAAAAATTTGTCCGATTACATTTTTTGCTATGATTTTCACTTTAAGCGATTGTTTCAAATAATTTACAAACCAGCGAAGGGTTTGAGGTAAAACAAAAGTGATCTATGATAAACAGAGCACGCTCTTTCTATTGGTGTATTGGAAACATAGTTTCGAGCCCAGATAAGCGTGGTATCATCAGTGGAACAAAAAAACAAAATTTGTCCGATTACTTTTTTTGCTGACTGTAGATGCAGTTATGACAACAGTTTGAAAAAAACTAAAAGACTCTTTCTCCCCATCGGTGAAAGTCTGTGAAGGGCCGACGTTATCAAAAGTGCTTCTGTTTTCCCTTTGCAAACTAGAGTTAAGCCGACCCCGGAAGGGTGATGCAAGCTACTTAAACAACGTTGCAATCTTACAAGCCAAGAAAAATAACAATGCATGTGTGCAAGTCAAAAATTTTTACTACTTAGCTTACGTATATTTTGATATGGAGGTAAGTGTTGAACCCTTCAAAGTGTCAGTAGTTTCAGATCTTAAAGTAAATTGCTTTGCCAACAGTACACGTTTTACACTAACGATTATTAAGCGCCTTTATTATGTTCTTCGCTTAGAAGACGTTCGCCTTAAATTCTTGAATCAGACGTCCTTAGTCATGTCACAGGTAATGGCAGAGAGAGAAGGTTTATTTTAGTAGTAGCAGACACCAAGAACCAGAGTTTTAAACATGTTTATCAAATTAATACAATATCTCTAAGAAATCATGAGGAGCATTCTGATGATAGTAGAAAAAATACGTGTCGAGAAAGTTACATGCGGTCATATTACAAATATATAGGGTTTTGCATCATGAGTGGCGATAGCTACATCTCTTAAGACAACCGAGTTAAAAATATCTTGCAACTGTTGATTTAATACTAAAATGATCTTGTGTATAAACGAAAGCATAGACATAAAATGTTTCATGACACAACGGCAAAGTGGTATCATTTAGCATTTGTTTTCATGAATCGAGCAGCAATTGTAATAGGTATGGCGAAGAATGGAAATGGAGTGGCTTGTTCTCCATTATATTTAGATAAGCTTTCTAGACCAGGTCAGGTCAGCAGTCAGATAAGGGGAACCGACTGACGTCACATCTAACTAGGGAATTCCGTTACTTTACAAAGACCTTGGCTATATGATCAGGTACATATTGTTCAATCAAATATCACTTCGACAGATGCCCTACGCGACACATAAAACATTACTCAACATTGTTGTACATGTACATATAATATTATTAGTTGTGACTCAGAACACAAGTTGGATTTTTACTGCGTTGTTTTATTGAAATCAACACCTCCACATAATGTGAAGTTACATGAAGTCATTCCGGAAGGCCCGCTTATACACACTTACCATAACATGTATTACTCAAGGTTGTATAAAAAACCGGTGAATGTACCGAAACCTACTCTAACTTGGTACTACCGAAAACTACCATACTGCATTACCATACTAAAAACTTCTTGCTCTTTAGTTTTGCAGTGGAATTGCTCTGTCATATTTAAGATAAAGACTGATATAAAATGTATAAAATAATTTTCCTATGAGGTCACAGTTGTATGCATGGAAAAGATACCAACGCACTCAGAACGCGGTCTTCGGAACTGCTTAAGTAATTGAACAAGCATATGCATACCATTTAGTCTGAGGACAATAATAGAGGGGTCCAAAAATTATGATGTTATCCCAATGAACGTAGCAAGCTACTCTATTCATTACAAAATGCACACTGCTTAAAGAATGCTATTTAGTACTCATCTCATCTGAGAATGTCTCTGCTGCGTGAATTTGCGATATGAGCATACGTGACTTATGTTATGTGAACTTTGTACCATGAAAGAAGGAACTGGAGAACAGTCCCGTCATCCCTAACACCCATTCCGGAGTATTACAGTAGGATCAAAATAAGACAAGGAATCTTCTGTCCATTAACTTTTATATGTGTAAGCTGAACTGTTTTTGTATATACATATATATGTATGTGCACCATTTCGACTAATAAGTACATATAAACTCAGTAGTTCACGCTCACTAACCGACAAACCCATTTACAATGGTATGCAATTTATATTTATATATGCTTTTTCAACGATATGAGATATGTGCCATTTTTACCATTGGTTCTACCCCTTTTCCAAGTTAAAAATTTGCATTACTTATTTCCCCTTAATGTTACATATATTTCCCCGTTCAACCGATGATTGATTAAAAAATAGGCAATTTATTATGCTAGTGCTTACATCTCAAGGTAGCAGCTAAACACATACTATATTAAATACATAATTCATGCTTTATGGGTAAAAGGATTCCTTACACGAGGTAAATACTTGTTTACTTGAAAAGATGAGCATGGAACCCAAAGCTAACGGTCATGCATTCATCATTTATAGCTGACAACTTTTGTGAATCGAAATGGTTTTTCTGTTTGTCTGCCCATGTGCCATGGAACCTCCGAGTTGATAGGTGTATTTTAAAATGACATTTGTACATACATTTTTCAGAAATATAGATTCAAACTGGGGCGAAATGGCTACGCAAACATTTCATTAACTGTCCACACCTCCATCAAATTTGTTTAGTGCACAAAAATCGGAAAAGAGAATTATTCCAACACATTTTCTTGCAGTGTACTTGCCTACTTATTTAAACGTTTCTCGGCATTGCTCGGCACGGAATGCATAAAAATATCGTTTTGTTTTTCATGAAATTCATACGACATTGTAATACAACTGGCAGAGAATAGAAATGGACGGGCTTGTTTTGCATCATATTCATATGAGCCTTCTCATATGAACCAACTGACCTTTCACCTAACGATGCATGTTGAGACACTCAACCCTGTAAAGATACAATCACGTACATGTTGCATGAGAAAATATCATGCCCTATTCGACACCCAAAAATTACGTAATGCTTTATCACGTGTAAATATTAATACATAATATTAGTTGTGGTGGCTGAAAACTCTTAAAAATCTTTTACTCCGTGTCTTGCTAAAATTGGTCCCTCCATCTAATATAAAGTTACGTGGAGTCAATCAGAATGGTAGGCTGATATACACAAAATATAATAAAGAAATACTGATAGAAAATAGCTGTTTAGTAAAAAGCAGTGCCTGTAAAAATAGCGAGTGCTGCAAAGTCTAAAAGAGCTTAAGAACTGAATTCTTCGTTTCCAGGCTGAAATTAATAATGTCTGCGCACTTTGGCTTACAGAATATGACTCCATCCATGTATACTTTTGTTATATCATCCGTTGGAATGTTTCGCTCTCAAGCAGATTTGCGTTTTTTCATACCAAATTTTCTATCTAGCTATACATGCATCGCGCATGAATATTTCATTATTAAAGTAACCATAAGGTAACCGGATATATTATTATTTCTAAAAGACATCACTATGTCGAATAACAAAGTTAATGAGCCATAAGACATGTATTATGAAACGGTGTAGAAAACCGTTTGTGTATTCACAAATTTGGTTTCTGCTACACGATATTAAAATGCTCGCACAGTTGGTTTTAAAAGTTTGGATGAAAAATCTATGGAAGAGTATGGCTACGAGGACTTGGGACAAAAGCTCGAAGTAATGAAAGAGTAGTTTGCATGAGAGGTGAACTAATGTACTACTTTACAGCCATTAAAACATAAGATCTTGTTTGCTGTGATTTCTGGACGCAATTGTCCGTTAATGTAAATACTGAATAAATCAGCTAGTGCACCAATATCGGAACACAACTGAAATAATGTTTTACTGCAGAATTTAGGTCATTTCATTTTTCATCTTCAATAAAGGAAAGTTGAAAAAACTTTAACGACATTCTGCTTGCTGTTTAGCAGCGAAACTTCTCTGTCATAATATAAAGACTGAAACGACTTCGAAAATTTTTCCTATGAGATCACGCAAGTTAGTATATGCATGGAAAGGATATCAGCCGACGCCCATAGAACGCGGGCTTCAGAGTTGATAAAGTAATTGCGTGGTAATTGAACAAAGTATATGCAAGCCATATCGCCTGAGCACAAAGATACTGAAGTAAAAAATATAATGTTTCTCCCAACAAAAAAATAGCAAGCAAGGCTACGTATTACAAAAGGCACACTCCTTAAAGCATTTTATTTTTACTGAGAACGTCTGTACTGTGTGAATCTGCAAAGGAGCTTACGTGACTCATGTTGAATATGCAGTTTTGTAGCATGAAAGAAGGTGCTGGAGTAGAGTCCCTATCATCCTATCACCCATTCCATAGTATTAGAGTTAAGATTTCGGTAGTTTATGTCTCGAAATATTACAAGGCAGTCAATGGCTCTGATGTTTCATACGTAAAATTGAAATCTTTCTTATTTATGAATATAAATATATGTGAAATTTGGAGCTATGAGTATTTACATATAAACTCAGTTGTTCATATTTACTAACTGGCAAACGATTACAATGGAATGCATTTTGTGGACGCTTCTTCTACGACATGATCTATCACTCTAACCCACTTTCTCTTTTCAGCTACGATTTTTAATTTTAACGCTTAATGTTATGTAAATTTCTCCGTTCAAAGGATGATTAATATAAAAACCAATATAAATGAAATTCATTTTGGGTAGAGATAGAAATATTCATACGCATTGTCGTGCAGGATTATTCATACTTATTGGTACGTTGTTCGGCATTCGCGTCTTGCTCTTACACCAAGATTTAAGAAACATATTCATACTTAAGAAAAAGACGACGCAAAAGCATTTATCACTATTGTGTATGACATACATCTTATTCCAACCTGTTAGATGTAGTATAAAAGTAACGGAGAAACAAAGCAAGAGGTAAAAGGGCGAATCTGTACATAACAAAATGAGCGTATATGAGTGCATGGTATGAGGCAGCGTTTCTTTTCAATGTTAATTTGCCTACAGGGAGTAGCTACCAATCAGAAGCATGCGAGTTTTTGTAGAAGGATCCTCCTTTTCTTGTTCGTTTTCGTTCCTTCGCCGAAAAAGAACTTGTGCTGGTAATGTCGCGTACGTATATTATTTAATATGCGGGCAACGCATTTAATCAATGGTATGGTTTTGAGGAAGAGCAAGCAAGGTTTTGCCAAGCTTGCGAAGAGCTGGCGTGATTTATCCAGAAGACTAAGAGCATCATTCGTCGTTCAGCTCAGCTCAGATCAGTGCGATCTGCCTGCCTTGGCAGTGGATCCTTGGCAGGCAGGAAGAACAGTTAATACGAGAAAAATACAAAGAATGGAATATTTTACCATTCTAAATAATTGACTTCGTTGTAAAATTCCACAGTACGTTGTTAATCGAGGTATTTTGGGCATAAAACGGAACATCATTTCGCCCCAGAAGTTGACATCTGCCTTTTTGGTCTCCTATTATAACGTAAGTTTATTAGATTTAATATTAACTCATTCCGGTTTGTGCAACTCTGCTCATCTACAACAGAGATTTGCTATTACCTAACCTCAACTATTAGGAAACAAACGATAAGTTTAATGGGGAAATTTCCCTTTCTAATTTGAGGGCACACAATTGTTCGTCATGAGTCACTTCTTTTTCCTGTAAGCCGATACGAGAGCAAAACTGGTAGCATTTTATAACATTACGACATCTCACGGTTGAATCTAGCTCAGACCGAAATACTTTCTCTTAGCTGTTTCTGTGCACGCATGTAAGGCTGATTTACATGGATTTTTTCAAGTACAATTGGCAAGCGTTTGGTACTAAAGAGCAAGCGCTCTACAATGTTGTAGTTGAAAGTGTTACAATTAGCTCCGTTGACATCGTGTGTGGCAGAACACTGTAACTAATATGATATTAGCGACATTACTGCAAATGTTATGTGGTATTTTATTTTTCATTACTATCAACCGTCAACCCAAAATTCATGCTAGAAATTTGAATTATTACTTACACACGTATAAATAAACAAATCGGACTACATTCACAGCACATTAGACCTTTGAAAAATGTAGATGGTAGTAACTATAAAAGTATTGGTAAGAGTATAATATTATGTACTACTAGGTTTTTTCCAACCGTCGAAACTTGTAAAAGAATAAATGTGTATACTTTACAAATGATATTCATACTTTTTTTTACAGATTTTGGTGTGGAAAAAGTGAAGTTTCAACGCTCGTTTCTCTCTCGGTTGCATGAGAATACGGAAATGTCATGGGTGTTATTGAATTGAATATAGGTAAGTCATTAACCCTGTTGACATTTGTCGATAACTTATTACATATAGTAAGTCATTTTACTTTTTCAAAAAGTTCAAATCATTCATTCTTGTCCTTTTGGTTCATTTTACTTGCAGAAACTTACTCGCAACAAGGCCAACCTCCTAAAACTTTCACCAAGAATGGCACTTCCAAATCTCCTCAAACGATAAATATTGTGCCATACAGAAATGTCCTGTGTTATTGAAGCTACTGATATATATTGAGCTATAGGTAGGTTATCATGAAACATGTTCACATTAGCTATAGGTTAAATAACTATTGGATATGGTAAGGAACAATTTTAATCCTTTCTAACATTTAAATAATCATTTCCTTTTTTGTGGCATTTAGATTGCAGAAGTACGCCTTACTTCGAGCTTCCAACTGGTCCCATCCCCTAAAAGCTTTTACCAGAGATTTAACAGCAATTTAACGACTGCCTTAAAAATCGGAGTTTCCCGTGGAGCTCAGTCAATATTGTCAAATACTTTCATGAGAAAGCACGGGTTTGAGATGAGATGTTATGGCACATAACATATCGAAAATCAAACAAGTTAATAGTAAGTCAAGTATTGTAGACGATATTTGTATATATTACTTTTTTAACTTTTTTAGTTCCGAATTTAAATATGTCGCTTAATAGCATAGTTATGCTTAGAAAAATAGGAACTTGGATGCAATATGGCATAGCGTTACGCTGCATCAGTCATAACATTTCTAAGTTTACGAAATAAAGTTTTAGAAAATTTGTTTACTTATGTTAACGGAAGAGATGCTTTATATCTATTGTTAAGTTACAATTCAAATAATTTCTCTTTGCTAACCCTCCTTTCTATTTTTTGCTTGAACAGGAACCAGGCACGATCGGCACGCACGAACCAGGCCGGTGATTGAGGATTAATTATCAATTTCAAAACACCACCGATAAACGACAACCATCGAACATCACTTGCACATCACAGGGCATGCTATTCTTTCACCAGTTTCCGTCCAGACGTTCATTGAAAATGCAAGCATAGGTAAAATTGTGTTTTTTATTTCTCTCCACTTGGAGTCTTCTGATATACATAGAAATAGTAATATTTAATTTAGAACATAATGATCATATTTTCAATCGTTCATAATATTGTCGTATAGATTGAAGCTGCATATTTTTAGTTCATGTCATGTTAAAACAAACAATTTTATACGACGAGTAATTGGTTTTATGAAAGATCGACAAAATCATCATTCATCAGAAGTACTACGATGACTTTTCGTGACACATGCTTATTGACAAGATGAACACATAATAATGTTATGTTTATTTTATAAATCTCAACAATATATAACTAAAACTTGGGTTTACTGCCCTTCATATACCAACTTGTTCCTAATGTCAATTATTGTTGCGTAATCACTGAAGTTGACGTGTCTTTTTTGGTTGTCGAATTGCAAATACTGTAGGACGGGAAGGAATCCTGAAATGTTCTCAGATCAATAGACTGACATGAAATGTCACGCGTTTGATTAGTGGACAACAATGCACCTCCAATGCAGGAAAACCGTACTGATGAACCCAAACGCTCAAAAATAGAATTCAATTTATGTCAGAAATTATAGTAGTAGCCATAAAGAAATATTTAGGTTACTTATTCAAAAACATGTTTTCTCACGTTTTTTAAGTTGAAACCCAATGTAGGTAGATGATAAAGAAGAATGCAGACGTCTTTCTAGAGGTGTAGAAATTTTTTAAGGGCATTAACACTTATAAATTGAAAGTAATGCATATAATAGAAATTATAATAGTTTAAAAAGGATAAAAGATGGAACATAATTTCCGTCTCGTTTACATTCAAGCGTTGCGATGTCATCAATGGTACATAACCGCTTGGTTTAAAGATTCTACGAGAAAAAATGCATCAATTATTCCTCTGATAAATCACAAAACCTGAATGTCTGACATATAAGGACTAACACGCTGAGATCGAAAGTATCGATGATATCTTGATTTAAATAACGATGCCTAAAATAGTTTGTTCAAATACAAAGCCCGTACTCACATTTAAATGGTAATGTATCCAAATGCGTAGTTAGGGCATCTTATGGAGTATATTTATGGACACATTTCTAATCTCCAAAAGTAAGGAAGGAAAGAAGTGCAGTTTTAAATATCTCTAGAATTGAGTAGTTTCGTCATTGTTGTTTTGAACATGACTATAGCTTATTTTAATGTGATGAGTCATTTAGAAAATGTCAGTCATTTTTCGGCTAAGGAGGTGGGAAATTTACAGTGAAACGAAATTAGAAAATTTTGAGGGACACTAACACTTATAAATTGAAAGTAATGTTAGATATAATATATATAACATCACATTAATTTACATTATAATATATAGATACAATAGTGATTATAATAGTTTAAGCAGGAAGGGTAACCGTGATGAGTCAATATCCCAGTCATCGTTTCCGTTCATTGTGGTCTTCGTTAGTTTGGCTTTCTAAGTAGAGTCACACGCCTCTCCTCTAAAACTTTCGTGGAAACTTTAGGTCTGTAATTAAGGTTCAATCAGGGCCGTACCAACTAAGGTCCAAGGTGGACCAACGGCTCGAGGCCGGACGATGTTATTAGTACGGCTCTTGGTTCAATCGCCGTGTTCAGTTTGAAAAGTCGAACTCTGTTCGAATTGAAACACAACTGAAAGTATTTTTTGCCTGAAAATTGAACAGCTGTAAATTAAAAAAGGTAGTTAGTATTAGAATAAAGTTGAATATGTATGCAACCAAATTGTTGCTGCCGTTTTCCTAATGTATGGAAACGGTTTTCCCAATGTATTGATTTTTGAAGTCTGAAGTGAAGAAGAAGACGATTGTCTTGAAGATATTTTCCAACTTCGTCCAATTCAAAGTCGACGCAATCCACAATTTTCTTTGTTAAGGGACAAACTGAGCCATTCATAATAGGCCATTTTAGGGGCACTTGATGAATCTCCTAAACCCTAAATTGGTCCAATGTTGGTTTCGTAGGGACACTGACGGCACAAATGCATACAAGTAATTATAATAGTTTAAACAGGAACCTAACCATGATGAGTCTCCCAGCCACCGTTTCTGTTCATAGTGGTCTTTGTTTGTTTGGCCTACCTGCTAGTGCTACCTGACAGCTTAAAAAATATATTCGACCACAGAAAGGTGTGGAGATATTAACCAAAGACAACTGGCTCACTGCAATGTAGAAGGGGTCAGAATCATAAAATAACGTATAATTAAAGACAGTTGTCAAAGATCAAATATTCTGGTTTTTTAAGAAACTAGAGGTTCGACTCTATTCCAAAAGAGAATTTCGTCTTGTTTCTCGTGTCTCGGTTTCCCGATCGGAGGTCAATGTGCCAAAATCTCAAGAAGTACTTCCAATACGGGTGCTGAATATGCTGATACTGGTCATTTTGAAGAAATTCCAGGTATTGCTTACGAGTAATTCTTCTGTTATTTATAAGTTTATAAGTTAAGTAAGTATATAAGCAACTGGCTCACTGCAAGGTAGAAGGGGCCGGCATCATAGAATAAATTAAAGCAGTGTTGCTGGTTTTTGAAAGTATTCTAGCAGTAGTAGTTTTTTTGTGGTAGGGGCAAGTCTAAAAGACCCATCGTCTAACAAAGCAGGTCCTCCATTTTTTGTAAATCACCGACTTGGACAACTCCAAGCTGGTCATGTTCAATTCAAAAAAAAATTGTTTTTGAAAAGAGTTTCTCGTGATTCATTTTGTTTGGATTCCCGGAAATAAAATGGTAGTTAAATAAAAACAATATTTATCCAGGAGCAGCAATATACTTTACTCACTAGATTTTATCTATCGATAAGCACAATAAACCTATACCACACGATATGTATATTTATTAAACATGAATGAAAATCATGCAGATGACATTTATATGGTTCCTTCTTGATGTGAACAGGGTTCAATCGAAGTGTTTGGTTTGAAAAGTCGAACTCTGTTCGAATTGAAACACAACTGAAAGTATTTTTGCCTGGAAATCGAACAGCTGTAAATTAAGAAAGGTAGTTAGTATTAGAATAAAATTGACTATGTATGCAACCAAATTGTTGCTGCCGTTTTCCAAATGTATGGAAAAGGTTTTCCCAATGTATTGATTCTCGAAGGCGTTTTACTATTCATCAAGAGCCCCTAAAATGGCACTTGATGATGTTAGTTTCGTATGGACTTTTTCGACACGGAGTGTGGATTGGAGTTGTCGACATACTTCTCTCTGCATATGTCGGTTGATTTCGAAGACCCAGAACAGATTGGGAGCTTCACACCCATTCCCGTTGGGTGCATCGAAAACATTTAAAGCTTGCTTTTACTCTAAATGCAGGGTTCTTGTCGGATTCAAGACAGTGTCAAATGTCGTCTCGCATTTATAAATGGTTGTAATACAACTACAAAGGAACTGGTGCTAAATAGAATGCATCGATCGGTTGATGATCAAAATCAGAAAACGATGCATTATCCAAAGGCAACTGGCTCACTGCAATGTAGAAGGGGCCAGTATCATAGTAAATCGTATAATTAAAGACAGTTGGCTTCGTAGTTTTGTTGCTCATTGAAAAATATTCTAGTTTTTTCCCGAAATTTGAAAATCTGTATCATTGTCATCGTCTCCTTGATGTGAACAGCCTCATGTATTCTCAGGTTCGTTCGATTCGTATACGCTTCTCCACAAGTGGCGCACAAAATTCAGAGGTTTTTTCGGTTTTTGTCAATATTCTCCTCCTCCCCATGTGAACTGCATTGTGCAAGAAATTTCAATTGAAAATCTGTTAATTTCTTCCTCTTTCTGCGTGGTACGGCTTTTTTCATCTGCGGTACGGCCTGTCAACAGTTCGACACTTAGCGACACCGTAGGATAGGCCGTGCTTCACAAAACCCCATTTCCAGATGAATTAACTCAGAATGTGTGTCGATGTATTTATTCAAATCTTGACAGTTTTCAAAAGATCCATCACAATCATTCTCGTCACATTTGAATGGTGTTTCGATAATCATGAATGTGCAAGGCACAGTTTGCAAGCGTTCCTTCACCGAAGCTCTTTAAGCAAGGTCTTGGAGCAAGAATTTCCCACACAAATTGCACATGAACGCATTATAGGTTACTGGAAATTCCGGTGGTATATTTCCAGATGCCACTTCATCTCAGGTCGTCACTTAAAATGCATTCTTTAACGAGGTCTTCAACAAGTTGTAAATGTTGATGTTCAGCCCAAAAATGCTCATTTTAAAGTACATACAACCTGTCACTAAAAAACTGCAAGATGTATTTGCGTTGCAAATAGTAAGTAGAAATAGTCCATTAGTTATGCATGTTTTATACATAAATCAGGCACTCTTTAAATATTTCCACATTTAGGGAATTTTCTCGAAAGGTAAGGTAATTAATTCTACTGTGGGAGCACGGATGCCTGCCTATTGCCGAAATACGAAATTGCTAATTAAAAATTATTGATTTTTTTCAGCCACATCGCTTGATTGACCGTAAAAATGTATTTACGGCGCAATATACTCAATGAATTTTTTATGCTTAGTACCGACACTAGTAGAATTTTGGCAATGATCACAGTAGTAGGGTTTCTCGACAAAATTCTGATGCGTAAAAGGCATCTACTCCATAGTATGTAATGCCAGTGTTGTAGCCAGAGCTTTGTGCAATTAGAATTCCGTATATTCTACGTAAAGTTATGTCACGACATAAATTATATTCAGAACCTATAGCCATAGTTGTACTAGTTTGAAATGCATTCCATGTATGGAATCAAAGTTACTAATTAAAAATTTATGACGGTGCTTTTAATGCATAGAAGCATTTGTTTTATGCCTGCTGATTTTATTTGACACATAAAAAATCGGGTAACGTCAACTTCAGGGATTAATGCTTACGATTACAAGCAAGTAGTAATTTATATCATTACCAAAATGTATTGGGTGACGATCAAAAATACTACTTGCGTATTAGAAGTAGGTTTGCAGTGATAAATGCATTTTAATTGATTTTAGATTAGATTACAGTAACGAAAATATGGTTTTAACGCATTCAAAATTCTTAAATTAGAAACAAATTATAATTATAAAATATAAATTAACCAAGGGTTCAAACATCAATAAATGACTGTATGACGTATGACATTATTACTTAAAAAGAAAATTTTCTACAATTGAACTTTCGCTGAAGATTGATAACAAAAAAACGACAATGCATAGACTTTAGTTGACAGCGTAAAATGTAACAATACTATGAATGATGATTTTGTTTAAGGTTGATAATAAGTGCAAAATGAGTATAGTTGTAATTTTGTTTATAAGCTAATATTTTATTTTTTGCACAGAAAAAATTTTCTGACGCAGACGTTTTATAATAGCGGATAAATAGTTTTTTGGGAGTTTCAGAAGTATTCACTTTTTTGTAGTAAAGCAATAACTATCAGAAATTTGCATTTAAACTGTGAGCTAAAAAGCCACAATCAGACAATCGGTTATGTGCAGGATGCACTATCTATTGATAGGCATACTGTTGCATTGTACTGTCAGCGTTGTAAACTTCCGTTTTGCTCATGAAACAGAAGATATTACATTTTTATTTGGCATTGTCAACTATCAGTGTTCAAGGTATTAGCTCATCTTATTCTTATAGTAGTAAGTATAATAATTAGTAGATTCTGTCCAAAACAAATGAAAATAAAGTTATTGTGTAATGTATGGTATATTTCCTACACTAATTAAATCCTTCGAAGTATGAGATGGGAAAGTATAACTGTGTATAATAATATTATAATCCAGTTATATTGTCACGTAATAACAATAATCGTACCCAAATTGTCAACAGTATTTGTAATACCAACATCACCAATAAAACATTGTATATTTTAAGTAAATTTTAACTTTTGGTAAATCAATTCCTGTTTATTACTGGTATTTTAATATACACATTTCTCTAAAGTACTTTACTCCATCCAGAGTTGCTGAATTTGTTGTAAGTATAGTAACTATATCGTCGTCAGTTGTATTTATGAATTTCAATTTTACAAATAAAAATGATCTTTTTAAATCTTTTCAATTAAATTGAACGCATTATGAACATTTCATGATTTATTATCAACGCATTGTTTTTTGCATCTTTGTATTGAAATATGAACACATGAACATAGGCCTTCAGAAAACATACTGCTCTTAATTATTGCTAGTAGGATGGAAGTAAAATAGGGGATTATTTTTATTTTTCATTGGATCCTGAAATTATGACAATTGTCTAATTTTAATATTTGCAGTCAGTCGTAACGATTAAACAAAGATTATGGAACGCAAGCGCATTATGATATAGTAAAAAGACGTGTATGACATGTGGTGGATTATCGTTTGCTCCGATTCTACGTCCAGTTACTATATAAACGGAGACCATCCATGGAGACTTTATTACAGACATCACTTCAAAATCTTGAAAGTATTATGGAATGCAATAATTTAATATAGGACCATACTATGAGTGAGCAAACACCATTGTCAGGAAAAATCTGGACCCTGCGTGACTGTAAGCGTATATGGTAAGATTCCACGTCGGTGTGTACTTCAATTTTGACACGATGAGTTCCCCAAATGTCGTCCGGCTTTTGGTATGCTGCTGGTTGCCGAGATGTGGAAGATGCCATGTTTGCCATAGAATTCTGTTCATCCTGATCCTTCTTTTGGTCTTGAAATGCTTCTGGCAGCGTTTCCAACATATTTTCCCATTGCTCCACGACATCGTTGACGGAACATGGTTCCTCCACTCCATTGAGTCTTTCATAGTTCTGAAGAAAGTTGTCAAAGTCCTCTACCGACATTTCATCGTCGTTGACAGCGTTGATAACATCAAGAACTTCAGGATTCTGCTCTATTTCAAGAAGGTCGTTTGAAATTGGAAGCCCCATTATAAAGTCGTTTGGTACTGGAACACTCATCTTGACTAAATTTGATGGTTTTGGTACTATAATATTGGTTATATTTCTGTGATAGATTTTTGAAGGAGGATAAATGCTTCCGAAAACTTGTTCCTTGCCAGTTCCCTTCTGAAGAGAATGAAGGTGAAACTGCACAAGAAAGTGCGTGAAATTTTGAAACGCACCTACTTTCAACGGGAGTTGTTGCAAGAGTGAACTAAAAACTGAATATGTATGAACTGAATGGCAAGATTGTTTGAGGAACGATTTTTCGAAAATACGAACGGGCTACTAATTGAGTTATTGAGAATGCAGTAAGCAAGTTTCCTTGACCTTTTAATTCTACTCTTAATATTAGGTACTTTATATTATATGTATACTGCTGTGTTTGACCTGCACCGGAACACTGGAGGTTTACCAAATGCAGTAAATATGCTTCCCTAACTTTTGAATACTTAGTTGCATGTCGCATCAACAATGACAGTTTTCATCGTGTGTATTCAAAACTTACATGTGTTAAAATGGAGACGACTGACTTTCTGACTTGGAAATAGAGGTATTCCAATAAAGTTACTAAGGAGATTGGACTAGTGACTTGTGGGAGAAATTCCTCCATCACCTAAAAATGAAACTAACTCCCTAAACTCCTGCCTCCTCAATGGGGTGGCACATTCTTCGTCAAAAATCGTTTTTCCAGCTGAGAAAATGTGTACGCGAATTGGTTACAGGTAAATAATGAAATTGCTCCTAGGTTTCAAAGCAAATGCTGCTGTTAAAGTCACAGCCAAATGTTTTTGATTTACTGCACACATTCTTCGAGTTAGCATGGTGGAGGAACCTTTTCTCGGTGCGGAATGTTAAACCGCAATTTTCACACCGGAAGCCGTTTTTCCCTAGTCCTTCACTCTCTTCTGGCAAACAGCCACTATCTGTCTTGTCTTTTACCCTGCAAATTTCCGACTTTATATGAGCCACCAGGTTGGATTTGGTGGAAAACAGTTTGAAACAGTCGCCACAAAAGTAATTTTTGTCCCCGTTATGTACTCTCATGTGGTTTTGGAGTGCTGTGTTATCAGAACACGTTGTGGACAGTCTTCTCTTGTACAGGGAATCTTGGCGGTGGACAAGGGAGTCACGTTTCGTCAACCTGTGTTATCAGAACACACAGTCTTCTCTTGTACAGGGAATCTTAATTGAAATGCTTGCACAGTTAAACGTTCGTCCACATTCATGACAAAGAAAAGCTTTAGGCAATTCCTCTTGGCTATCCCCAGCTAAACTGGGGATGGGTGGGATAACAAGACGTGGGAGTGATGAAGGTGAATTACATTGCACAACAAATACTCTTGACTTCCTTTCATTAACTTCAAGTGGAATTGGGTCTGTTTGAATGGCAATCGTGGACGTTTGATGTTTTAAAATATTCTGGGAAATATCCTGCTCAACCATCTCCATCGATTCTCGGAGTGTGGAGAGCACTGAACTGAGTTGTTTTTCCAGAGATTCTGCCATTCCTACAAGTTTCTGACATTTGGAACATAAAGTTGCCTCTTGTTCCTCGTCCTCGTCGAAAATACTAGTGCTGACTGTTTTACACAGCTCCTTTGTAGTTTTAGCCAAGTAGCTTTAATGTAATTAAGGATTTTATACTACTTACTTTTAGACGGATGTTTAAATATATTTGAGCAATCTAGAGTTCGTGTATGATGCAAGCATGACTTTTTGCTCAGCTAGATTAAATAAAACTATGAAACGTGATAGAATAAGGAATTCTTACTTGTATCTGGAAAGTTTAAATACGTCTGTATTTATGCTATATGCCATGGTTCCAATCAATATTTTCTGTTTTAAATCAAAAGTTGTTGAATATATATAAGTTTATAATAGGTTACAGACTCAAGTCCAACAGGAGCTTATTTGTGTGATCTTTGTTGAACAGTTAGACAGAACACCCCAAAACTTTCTTTGATCTGATTATTATGCTAGGTGATCCCAAGCAGTTTACTGTGTGATGTCTGGGAATAAAGCATTATGCCTTACTTATCGCTTTCCCCATGACCAGTACCTCGAACAGCATCTAATATATATATTTATGTATGAGAGCTAAGCAGACTGCAGACAACCAGATTTACCGTGCATTCACTATTGCAATAATCCTTTTAGAGTCTTTCAAATATAGTATACATTACCATTTTCTACAAAAGAAAACCAAATATGAAATAAGTCGTGATAAATATTAGACAATAAAAAGCCTTGCTGATTTCTTTACTGTAATAACTACTGGATTTGTACTTAATTTAATTAATGCTTTAAAATATCTTGTAGGTATGGTTTGTCCAGAATAAAAATTTATACTTTATTAAGATGATCAACTGTTTGACAGCCGTTGTATGAAATAATTTGTCGTATGATCTGCATGCAAAATATGCTCAATATTTATCATATGCAAACCTTAAATGCATTTATAGTTTAACTAAATGGTAAATGATCCGTCGTCAGTTGTTTGTCCATCAACCAGCCTAAGCATATGAGTCGGCGAATGCATAAAGAACAATCACAAGTCTGACAACTGATAACCATTTCAAAAGAATTATGATTTTTTAGCAGGAATAATTATATCATTTTATTGGGTAAAATTTAAGGAACGTTCAAAATGTAATGTAGGACTTTCACTTGATAAACAAACACAGTTCACACATCAGATCCATTGAATTTACTCAACCTACAGTTTCCTTTGGTTGACTTGCTTTCGATTTCTCTTTTTTTTGATGATTTTGAAGTTGGGGCAGTTTGTGATGCTGTCGAGGATGCTGCTTCTGTTGTTGTTGGTCTTACTTCGGAAGAAGTCATAGCTTCCACATTACTTGGAGAGTCAGTTTTGTTTCTTTGTTTTCTTTCTCAGCAGCCTTCGAACCTGCTTCACTATCAGCAGCCTTCGAGCCTACTTCGATATCAGATGATATCTTTGGGGGGCATTTGGTGCATTGTCCCAGTTTCTGCTTACCTTGAGTCTTTTGTGAAGTTTTCTTTCCAAGTCTTTTTCGTTTTTTGGTTTGGTCTTGAGGGTGTCCAGCAGCCTTTCCAGTGGGCAACCAGTGTTCACTCCAGCCAGGGCAAGCCTCCAGTTCCAACCTTGGGTAGTCTTTTTTTTTTTTCAAGTTTCCTTCTTTTTCAGTGGGCAGGGTCCTGCCCATCTCTGATCTGAACTAGGTGGAATTTGGCTTTGAGCCTGACTTGTGTTTTCTTTCGGAACATCGGTTAGAACAATGTTGGGTGGGGTTTCTTGTGATACAGCTGCGGTGGCCCCTTCCTGATCTTTGTTGGGATTGTTAGCTTTCTTCTTCCTCCTTCTATTTCTATTTTTGCTAGATGCGGAAGCCTGTTCCTGTGATTTTCTCTCCCTTTTTGGACTTTTCAACAGCGGATTGTCCAAGTATGACCCATCAGTCCCCATTTCAAAACTGTGTATCATTTACTTGTATTTAGCTTCAGAATGACTTATGAAATGACAGTAGTATACAACTTCAACTAATTCTTTCAGCAACCAACTTTCATGCTAATAAACCAAGGGTTAAAAATAAAATTTAGATGCAGATTAACTAATATTTTACGGCTAAAAATATACTTTAAATTCAGCTGCTATTCACATATGGTGTTTTAATGCAAATGCAACCGGTAAATACATGCGGGTGCGGTAAGGATGGTTTTAAATAAATCAAACGGTCATGCGCTGGAGACTAAACTAAATAAAAGTAATTAAAAAATAAAACTGCAACAAAACTGTTACTTAAATAAAAAGCAAAACAAATCATACGTTTAAGCGGCAAGTTACTATTAGTTTATTATTAGGATCGAAAAGGGAGAATAGGTAACAAAACCACAAATTAATTTTTTTATACAAACAGTAAAATACAGAAACCCGTGATGATAACAATTTATATCACAACATTTTTGGAATGATAATATCGCGGATCAGATATACACATGGAAACCTTACTTGGTGTCCAAACGGCATATAGGGTTATTTACACCATTTGAAGATCCACACGTGGTCCCACTAAATCTCGGATATTGTCAATCCCATAGCGAATCATGGTAGGACGCTCCAAAGACAGTCCCCAAGCAATAACGCGAACATCCTTAGGAATTCCCATTGGAAGCAACATCTCAGGCCGGAACATGCCAGAATTACCAACTTCCACCCACTTCTTGAGACCCTCATAAGAGAACACTTCCATAGAAGGCTCCGTGTAAGGATTGTACGCCGGCTTGAAGCGAAGTTTGGTGATGCCCAATCTACCAAAGAACTCTTTCATTATCCCGATCAAGTTGCCCAGATTAAGGTTGTAGTCAGCAACAACGCCTTCGACCTGGTGGAACTCAGCGAGGTGAGTAGCATCCAGTGTTTCATTGCGGTAGACACGATCAATTGAGAACAACTTAGCAGGCTTAAACTCCCCTTTGAGCCTATAGCATGGAGCATTCGTGCACTCACTGCAGTGGTGTGAGTTCGCATGCAGTTCTTATAGGATTCCTCCACTTTCCAGCCTGGTCCGTAGCCAAGAGTATCGAAATCAGTTCCTGTGTGAGCTGCCTTCACTCGTTCCATAAATTCTTTGGGCACAGAGTTGCACTTTTCTGGTTGAGACATGTAGAACGTGTCTTGAGCATCTCGAGCGGGATGCTTTTGAGGAACGTAGAGAGCATCAAAGTTCCAGAAGGAAGATTCCACAAAACGGTTAGTTGGCATTTCTGAGAATCCCATTTCCAGCAGAATGGAGCGGAACTCTGAGCGTACTTTGAGGAGTGGATGAAGATGACCAGAATTGAGTGAAGCTCCAAGTGCTTGGAAATTGTAAGGTTTAAACTTTTTCTGCTTCCATTCTCCACTTGCAAGCATTTCGGGAGTGAGCTCAGTTTCAAGCTTGACAATCTGGACAGTAAAATCTGCTCCACGTTTGATGTTGTAATAAATCACTGGAGTTTGCACAAGTAGCTTTCGCTTTTTGAGGTCAGCAAGCGCTGCAGCATCCAGAACTGTAGCATTACCACTTGCTACTTCGTTTAGCTTTGTTCGTACCTAAGACACAACCAATATTTATTTTAATATACATAAAACACGAACATTACACGTTTCAAGTAAAATACGATTAAATCGCTGATAATACTCACAGTATCATCGATGCTTTCCACTACACGAATGACTTTGGTAGCACCTCCCTCCTTCGCAATCTTAATCCAGCCATTCTGAATAGCTTTACTCATCCCGATTTTTCCAGCAGCTCCCGTAGCCTTCATGAGATCCGGTTGTGGAATGCCACCTTCACCTGAAGGAACTGCTGCAAAACGATCGCTTCATGACTTCCTTTCTCCACAAAGGACTTTCCTAAAACATTAGAAAAACAAACAAATGCATGTTATCACTTGCTCCTGAATCATCACCAACTAGCCTAGTCTCATTCCAAACTGAGTCTCACCCTCTGTAGTCAGTTCCGTTTTTGTTCGAGAAGCCTGTTCAGCCTCTATGATGTCCCCCAAACTTTGAAGACTTTTCACAGCTCCAATCACCTTCTGATGGTCCTCCTTTAGGGTGTCTGCCAACTGGAGTGTGTCCACGTTACCATGTTCGTTTAGGTACTGGAGAACTTGGTCCGATAACTGGGCCATTGTTGCAAACCTCAACTCGATAGTTGAAAATCTGTTAAGTTATAAATGAACTATGATAAATCACTGTCATTATACCATATTGCCGTATTGAAAGGAAAAACTAAATGCAAAACGTACCAGAAATAGGGTTTAAGGGTTGTATTTAAGCACCAACTAATGAAGTATGTAGAATGATGAACTTAACAACACAACTGTCCAATCCTGCCAGCAAGAAGTGTCTGCACTTAATCAGTTGATGAAAAGACAGACCAGTCTGTCGTGATGGTTGGGTATTATTATAGCAACTCGTCAAGAAACGAGAAGTTCAGCCGAGTCTTGTAATTCACAGACCCGTGCTCTTGTTTCGCTGGCTTTAGCTGAAAACGAGACTGAGATCCAAGGGATGCGAAAACTCCTTTGTCTATCCTTTGTTTGAGCAGGATAGCATATATCGAACAATCACTTTTGTACACTTTATTTAAGTCTTTTGAAAGAAGCTTGCTAGAACTAGGACGCAATGCTTAACGACGACGTGGAATGCAACAATCAATTATCACAATCACCAAAGCTATGATCATGGCACCAATAAGATAGAATACATGATGTCAATGGCAAAAGGTATCATCGTGTCATCGTGGAAAGAATAAAGGCTGAAAAATAAACAATAATTTATTATTTCAGATGAACAGATGAGATTATAATAATAAAACTGTAGACTA
>LJIJ01002558.1:0-25737 GCA_001718145.1 Orchesella cincta
GATGATGTTGTAATAGCCTCAGTTGTCGGGGGGCTGTGCATGTTCAGTCTCCTGCCGGAATTTCAAGCGTTGTATTGTCTTTACTGTAGTTGAGCTTCAGGTGGAGAATTAACTTCTTTTTTGGCTAGTTTCAGCTTGTAAATGGAGCTTCATTATTTGAAGCTTCAGTGTGATCAGCGATCGGTACTGATCCGTCCGTCGTTAACAAAACGATTTCGTGGCTTGAGAGGTTGTTGATATAAAGCGCGCTCAACCACTTGATCGCTTCGTTCGGAAAATCGGTTCCATATTGAACTTCTGTTATAGCATGCATCCGTTGCCTGAACGAGTACACTTCTCCGTGGCTCCTCGAAACTTCCAGTGCACCAATATACATACCTTCCAACTACTGTGCCACTTCTCCTGCTTCGGCGAAAAACTTCAATACTTGAAAGCTTCTCGTTGTCGGTTTGGCCTTCCGTTCCGCTAATAATTTCCTACTGAAGCTCAGTGAGCTATAATAGTCATTCGTATTTATACCTTCGTTCGGACAAAAATTTTTCTTATCAGCTGAGGGCTTCCTGTTTCGTTGCTTCACGTTCAGCCAACTAATTTCATTACTGATGCTTCGGGTTGATTAGAAGCTTCAACAATTCGAATGAACTTCTGTTGCCTAAAGTAATTTCAAATTAACTTGAAGCTCGTTGCTAGTATCAGTAACACCTATCAATATTGAAGCTTCCGTTGTGTAATAGCCTTCAACACTTGCAGCTTTCGCGTGCTAGCTTAATTCAATTACTTGATTTTCCGTTGTAAAATAGGCTTCAACATTTGAAACTTCCGTTGTATGATATCCTTCATTACTTGATGCTTCAGTTGACAACAAATTTTCAATTCTGGAAACTTCTTTTATGGTTGTTTCCGTGGCTAATTTAATTTCACTATTTGAAGCTTTAGTAGTAGTATAACCATCAGTACTTGGTGCTTCCGTTGTAAAATATTTTTCATTACTACTGGATGCTTCTGTTATGGTTGCTTTCGTTCCTAACGTAATTTCACTAGCTTTGGCAAGCTTCAGTTGTTAAAAAACTTCAACACTTGACGCTTCCGTTGGCAAACAAATTTCCAATTACTGGAAACTTCTGGTATGCGTGCTCGTACTATATTATTTCTGCTTACTTGAAGCTTCGGTTGCATGAAAAGCAACTTCGTCCTTTGCCAAGCTCCGCTTTGGCCTTTATCCGTGTCGTTATTGACTCAATTTCGTTGCCTTTGATGGCCTTCAGGTTAAAATAGCTTCATTCTCTTGTTGCCTTCGCTGGAGTGGTCTTATGAATGCAGTTGCATTGCTTTGATGGTTCGTGTATGCAACGAAAGTCTTCATTAAAAGAGGCTTCATCTGTAATTGGCGTTTGATGCTATCCGATGTAAACACGACTATAGCTTGATCAGTGATTTGTTTCTGTGTTGTGAAAATTGCATTTTATGTTTTTCGCTTTACTGACATTATTTGAAGCTTTCGGTTCGTTGGCTGTAGCGTTCCGGCGTTATAATTCAATAACTGCGAAACTTCGGTTCGAACGGCTCTGTTGATAGAGTGGACACACGGGCGACCATGTTGAAACTCAAACGGAAGCTACTGTTGAGCTAGCCTTCCGCTTGTTACATCAATTACTATCTATCCTAAAGCTTCTCGTATGGCCCTGAACGAACTTCTACTTCTGAAGTCGCTCCGTTGGTTATACTAAACACTTATTGTTTGGTTTCGCTAGAAGAACGCTTTCGAGTTTCTGCAGCTCAGTCCTGTTGGTCAATGGTTCCGCCGGTTCAACTGAATCCCGACAGTCACTAACTTGGACAGGTATTTGCCGAATACCGCCTTACGAAAGTGCTAACCCCTTTTCCACTGTGAGTTGGCGGCAATCTAGTTGTCAGGCAACTAATTCGGATCACTTCAATTCGACCGTGCGTAACGCTTTCAGTTTAGAAGCGCTCCGTAGTTCGCTTGAATTGTTGATGAAATGTTCGCCCCGGTTGTTGTTGATGCCGCAATTTAATCAACCGGAGATTTCTCTGGAAGGTAGCATTGGTTGTTGCTTAGCCGTTTCGTAGTTCTGAAGACCTTTCATGTAGGGCTGCTATCCATTATGTCGGTTTATCTAACAGGAGATCTTTGGTTGTAGTTTTTGGGGATGCTTTGGTAGTGCAGTTTTAAGAGGGAGCCTTGTAGTTGCAGTTTTTTGTGGCAGCCTTTGTCTAGTGCAGGTTTGGTGGAGCTTTTGGTAGCTGCAGCTTTTGTGTGCGCCGCTTGTTTACTTATTGCTGCAGTTTTGTTGGTGCTGAGTCTCTGGTAGTGGAGTATTGAAGGAGCTTTCTGTAGTACTGTTTTTGCGGTGGGGATTGGCTCTTGCGTAAGGCTTGCCCCTCAGTTTTTGACTGGCAGCCTTCTTGTCGTGCTGGCAGTTTTTGTTTGATGCTGAGTTTTTCTGGTACAGTTGCAGTTTTTAAAGCGAGCCCTTTTGTTATACCACGTTTTCCCCGTAGGATCCCTCCATATGGCTTTGCTACGCTGCACTCTTTTTCCTCGCCTTCTTCGCTATGGTGCGCAAAACGCGCTCGTCCAGTAACTTTCGGTATTTCTTACGATTCTTTGAATACATCTTCAGTTTATCTCGGTTGTGATTATTAGATGCTATTGCCGAACAGAAGTTTATACCGTATCTGTTCAATAGTGCTGTTATGCCGTAGTATGCACCTGAACGGCATTTCATCATCACTCGACGTGCTCCAAATTTCTTTAATGTTCTAAAAATACAAGTTCGCACATGTGCCTTGTAGAATATATATTTTTGACAAGCTAGATCTTGTATATATATGCCACAATTCTCACCCTCCACAGAAATCTCAAATGAGGCGATCACAGGTGCTGTACTGCAAATAGCCATATGCCGCGACCTTAAAACGTCGCGAATTCTTAACAGGCTACTTATTTTTTCAATTTTTCAATGCAAACCTTAAGGGTTTAAAATTTAAGCTCGTTTTACCGTAGTTAGTATCTGAAAAAACCTTATCGCTGCTCAAATGGCATGATATTATCATCCTCCGAAAATCTTAATACACCCACAACTTTAATACATGAAATATGTATTAACAAGATGACACATTTATTGTGTTTTCATATTTTTTTACTGCCAAAGAGAATGTGCAAATCCCTTTCCTTTCACTACTGATAGGCAGGCGGAGTTGGAATACAGTAGCAATCTAAATTGATTAAATTAAAATACCCGTAGTCGTATTATAATTGTGGACTGTGCATAATTTCATGTACTTTTAAACACATTGTTGTACCTTACAAAAACCTCTTTCCCACTTTCGGTCCGCAGTATGCACAGTCACAAATTATAACGCTACCAGGTATTTAATTTATAATTTAGATTGCTACATGTATTCAACTCCGCCTCCTATCAGTAGTGAAGGAAGGGATTTGCAATTCTTTGGCAGTAAAATTAAAAACAAATAAATGTTCTCTTTATAAATATTTCATGTATTAAAGTTGAGGTGTATTAGATTTTCAGGATGATAATATCATGCCATTTGAGCAGGATCAAGGTTTTCAATACTACTACGGTAAAACGAAGCTTAAATTTTAAACCCATTCAAGTTTGCATTGAAAATTAAAATGTAAGCTGTTAAGAATTGACGTTTTAGGTCGCTATAGCTATTCAGAAGCACCTGTGTGCCTATTTGAGTTCTGTGGAGGTGAAATTTGCATATATACAAGATCTACTTGTCAAAAAATATATATTTACAACAATTCGAATTGTTTTTAGACATTAAAGAAAACGTTTGGCAGTCGGGTGATGAAAATGCCTTCAGCTCATACTACGGATACAACTACCGATACGGTATAAATTTGTTGCAAAAATACTAATAATCAAAACCAGATAAATGAACGATGTACAAAAATCTAGAAATACCAAATTACTACGAGCCGTTTGCGCACCAAGAAGGCGAGGGAAAAAGTGAAGCTGCAAAGCCATTGGAGACTACGGAAAACGTGGGTATAACAAAAGCTCCTTTAAAAACTGCAACTACCAAAACTCCATCAAAAACTGCCACAACAAAGGCTCCATCAAAAACTGCAACTACCAAAGCTCCACCAAAAACAGTAACTACAAAAGCTCCTTCAAAAACTGCCACTACCAAGACTCCACCAAAAACTGCAGCAACAAAAGCGCCACCAAAAGCTGCAACTACCAAAGCTCCACCAAAACCTGCAACTACCAAAGCTCCACAAAAAACTGCAACTACAAAGGCTCCCCCAAAAACTGCAACTACCAAAGCTCCACCAAAAACTACAACCAAATCTCCTTTAAAAACGACAAATGGTACAGCCACTGAAAGTCCTTCAGAAACTACGAAACCTACAACAACCAATGCTCCTTCAAAAATTCCGGTTTTAAATTCGGAATCAACAACAACCGACATTTCATCAACAATTCAAGCAACTACGGAGGCTTCTACAACTGAAACTTCCACGTCAATTGAAGTACCAATTGTTCCTACAACTGTATCCCCAACATCAGTGGAAAACGGGGACACTTCTGTAAGAGGTATTACAAATAAAACTTCAAGTTATGATGTCGATTCATTAACGGAACCATTGACAACAGATGCTGCAAAAACTGAAGCTTCTTCTACGCAAACCTCAAACAATAATGTTTTAATAACAACGGAAACTTCAAGTAAGGAAGTTCGTTCAGCTACGGAAGCTTTAGGTAATGTAATTGATGTAACAACGGAAGCTAGCTCAACAGTAGCTTCAAATATTGAAGTTAATTCAACATCAGAATCTACAACCAGTGATGTCCATTCAACAACAGAAGCCAGTTCAACGGAAGTTTCCAGTATTGAAATTAACCTAACAAGCACAACGAAAGCTTCAAATAATGTCACATTTTCAACAACAGAAACATCAACTGATCAAGATTATTTTACATCGGAAGCATCAAACCAAATTACAACTGAAGCCTCTATTAATGAAACTTTCGTTGCAACAGAAACATCAAGCAATGCAACTCATTCTACCACCGAAGCAACAAGGAATGAAGCTATTTTAACAACTGAAGCATCAAGCAACGAAATTTACATAACAACGGGAAAAGGCACAACGGAAGCTTCAAAGGACGAAGTTCTTTCATCAACGGAAGCTTCAAGTAACGAAATTAACTTAGTAACGGAAGCACCCATAACAGAAGTTTCCAGTATTGAAAATTTGTTTCCAACGGAAGCGTCAAGTGTTGAAGGTTTTTATACAACTGAAGCTTCAAGTAGTGAAATTACGTTAGGAACGAAAGCAACCATAACAGAAGCATCCAGTAGTAATGAAAAATATTTTACAACGGAAGCACCAAGTACTGATGGTTATACTACTACTAAAGCTTCAAATAGTGAAATTAAATTAGCCACGGAAACAACCATAAAAGAAGTTTCCAGAATTGAAAATTTGTTGTCAACTGAAGCATCAAGTAATGAAGGATATCATACAACGGAAGTTTCAAATGTTGAAGCCTATTTTACAACGGAAAAATCAAGTAATGAAATTAACTTAGCAACGGAAGCGTCAAGTGTTGAAGGCTATTACACAACGGAAGCTTCAAGTATTGAAGGTTACTATACTACAGAAGCTTCAAGTAATGAAATTACTTTAGCAACAGAAGCATCAATTGTTGAAGGCTTCTATACAACCGAAGCATCAAGTAATGAAATTACGTTGGGAACTGAAGCAACCGAAACAGAAGCCTCCAGTATAGAAAAATATTTTCCAACGGAAGTATCAAATACTGATGACTATTATACTACTGAGGCTTCAAGTAAGGAAATTAAATTAGCAACGGAAGCAACCACAACAGAAGCTTTCAGTATTGAAAGTTTTTTTCCAACAGGAGAATCAAGTATTGAAGGTTATTATACAACTGAAGTTTCAAGCCACGAAGTTAACTTAGCAACGGATGCAGCTATAACAGAAGTTTCAAGTAATGAGAACTATTTTCCAACGGAAGCATCAAGTGTTGAGCGCTATTATACAACAACATCCTCAAGCAACGAAACGCATTTTACGACGGAGGCATCAAGTAACGATCCTACAACTGAAGCTTCAAATAATGAAGCTCATTTTACAACTGAAACTACAAAAAAAGAAGTTAATTCTACAACTGAAGCTTCAACTACAGTAAAACATACAACGCTTGAAATTCCCAGAACTGAAATGCCAACAACAACTGAGGCTATTACAACATCATCTTCGACCATTTCAAAATTGCAGGAAATCACAGAATCCCCAAGTACTATCCCCTTGGATATTACTACCGAAATTCCAACCAATATCAATTTTTTAACTGCTACCGAAATACCAAGCACAACAGAAAGTTTAATGTCTACTCCAATACTAACTACAACTGAAACAATAGCTACCACAGTAGGTTCGGTGACAACACCACCAACATCTTTAAATTCACAAATTCCAACGGAGTCTTTGTCAACCACGCGACAACAAACGACCACTACTTCACCAGTTCATCATAGTCTCCACAACGACCAGAGGTTTAATCATGATTTCAGTCGACCAGCAGACGTTTTGCATCACAAATTTAAAGGTTAAGGAAACTCACTTCATTATTATTTATTTTATAACAAAATTAAATACATTTGTTAAAGTCTCAATGTTTTTTCATTTGGATAGAACATTACGACTCTATTCACGGATATGGACGTCATGAAGATAGTTCGAAAGAATATATTTGGGTAATAAATGGAAGAGCTGTGGAGGTCTGGGAGATTTTAGGCACTAGGGATTAATGCTGCACTATGTGATATAAATAATATTTGTGAGTAACATTAAAGCTAGCTTTAAAAGAACCCATATTCATGTCAACTTCAAGGAAATTAAATGCATAAGCATCAAAGAGTGACTGACAGCTTAACCGTAACTAAAATGTCACAAGAGTAAAAAATGACGTGTCCAGTTAAGACATATTGTGATTCGGCAAAAATTCATTGTACATTCCATTGCAATGTAATAAAGTTTAGTACTGCGCCTGGGCTTTCATATTATCACAGACTGATAAAAATTTCCTTATCACGTTTACTGATTACTCAAATTTACAAATTATCATCACGAAATGGAACGGAACGGAGTCGTGTAGAATGAAGGAAAGTTCCAACATTGGTTAAACAGTTTTTGGAGAAATGGAAGCTCATCAAGTACAACATATTAGGCAAAATCTTCCAGATTTAATTAAGCTTACGTCATGCAACACATTACTACTTGCTTACTTGGTGTCAAAGGAGGTTCTAGGGGAAGACGATGTAGCCGACTTGGTAAGGTCATATTTTACTGATTTTAAAACCTTTCATGAATATTGCAGAAATTTCTCACATAATTGTTCTTATAGGACGCAACCAAACAGAAAATGGAGAAAAACCAGAAATTTTACAACATTATGCTTACAAAGCTCGATTCCTATAACATTTTGTGCGAAGCTCTACGCCAAACCAATCAATCTGGTGCTGCAGCCGTTTTGAAAAAACTTGACGGGGCCTAAAATTCGTAAGTTAACATAACAAACAAACTTTTACGATTCTAAGCAGGGCTAAAATACGATTTTTATTACAGAATCTTGCAATTTTGTATGACAAGGACAAAGTAAAAAGAACTCAAGTATAAAAGAGACTCAGGAATCAAACAATTTTTAACCAACACAAAATGTAAAAATAATAAATTAACAGTAAATATTTTATTCAAGTAAGTATTGCTGTCTATATTTAACAAATCGTTCATATTATCCGTGAGGGCGTTAAACTTTGTCTAGCCATTCTGTAAATAAAGTCAAGGCATTTGTCGTATCAAATTTAATGTATAATTCATATTTATTATGCACAAAACACATACATGAATACTCTTGAATTCAAGGGTTACAGTAGTAAGGTGTTTTATCTGCATCGTCATTTTTACACGGAGCATCATTATCTATTACCAAAAGATAAGAGTAATACATTGACCACAAAGGAGCAAATATTACTTGGAAGGCTGTTATCTGCAGTTGTCGGAAATTTTTTAAGTTACACATAATAATTCTTCTTTGCTCTTACTGTTAGGCATAAATTCATATTCAATTTCGTTGCACAATGGAAGAAAATCAGCGAAAACATATTTCCAAAAACCTTCCCAATTTGATACGATATACCAATTGTGACACAATGTTTATAAGTTTTTTGGTACAAGAAGACGTTCTTTGTGATGCGGATGTTGCTGCACTGGTGAGTAAATAACTGATTTTATCTCAATAAAAAACTCTTCAAAAATAACTTTGGAAAACTGATTTGGTTTCACAGGAAGCAATTCCAGACCAGTTTGATAGAACGAAAAAGTTTTACGAGCTCATAGAAACCAGAGAGAATGCATACGAGATTTTACTCAAAGTTTTGGAGCGCACAAAGAAAACAGGGGCATTGGAAATTTTGAAAGCGCTGGAAGATTCGGACTGAATAATAAAACCCATTTATTTGCACTGTGAACTGAATGCATATTTCATGTTATAAAATATTTAATCAATAAATACAGTAAACGTTGAGTCGCAAAGTTTTACCACTTTATCATCTGCGTACTGTTCTCATTTATCGTTATTTGTGACGAACATTTTATCATGCTGATAAGGATTGGTGAGGTAATGCATCCTGTTTGACTGAATTCTGAGCACCATGATATTACTCACACAGTAATATAAACTGCTGCATGGTGATGATTACTCATTTTTGCAAAATGTTATTAGTCACTAGCATTTTAAACATTTTAACAAAATCAAAACCTTCGTAAAATTGTTTAAGAAATCCTCAGACAAAAAACTATCTCATATTTTTTTCAAAAATCTTACAATGGAACCTCATCAACGGGACCACATCCGGAATAATTTATACGAACTGACTAAAGATACAATATTAAATTCAATTCTCCTTGCAGTTCTCAAAGCCAAAGACACAGTTGGTGACTTTGACACGGCAGATCTGGTAAATCAAAAGAAGCTCAATTGATTTCATTATTTTTCTAAATGGTTTGCTGATATAACATTGGAATTTTATAGGATTCCATCGGTAATCGTTTTGACAAGACCAAAAGGTTTTATGAAATTGTCGTCACTCGTACCAACTCATATGATGCATTGTGTGACGCTCTGAAAGAAACCAAGCAATCTGGCGCCCTAAAAATTCTGAAAGGATTGAAAAGTGATCAATATTATAGATTGCATGGGAAAACAAGGGGAATTCATTTTAATGTTAAAATATCGGCATTTCTTTTCACTGGACGAATCGAAGAATTAAACCATTTACACAAACTTTTGAGCTCTAATATCCACAACAATATATTAGCTACAGTGGTTGCAGGAGATGCTGGAATAGGAAAAAGTGAACTGTGTCGAAAATATATTTTAACGTATTCTGCGGAATATTATAATAACGTGATTTGGTTAGACGGGATGGATTTAGAAAGGGGGTTTAAATCAGTGGCGAAGGATAACCTGAAAATTAAACTGAAAGACGTGACAGAGGAGAAAAAGATATAAAAACTGTAGTCGATGAAGTATACCAGTTGTTTAAAAATCATAAGTGCTTGTTTGTATTTGACAACGTCGAAAGTAGTATGGTGGATGATTTAGATACATTTTTACCTGTACGAATCAACAGCCATAATGCACCACAAATTTTGATTACCTCACGGGACAGAAATTGGGAACTGCCTTTTAATACGTTAATACTTGAAGGTTTGATAGAAAACGATGCAGTTGAATTTGTGAAGAAGGATCTTAGAATTGAAGACATCAGCGAAGATGATATTATATTGGAGCTGGTCACAAGTCTAAAATGTGTTCCACTGATGCTCTCCAAAGCCTCAACCTTTATCAGAAAGCAAAATACAACGAGGACGTTTGACACCAGAGCATTTTTGGACGGAGGTTATCAGTCCAGGCTTGATAAGAATTAAACATTCACCCGAAATCAGAAGTAAAAGGGGTTAACGACCGTTGTCGTTTTTGGAGCGTATGAATGCTGTTATTCATCATCATCAACCATTCAAAATGTTGTTGCAACCATTACGTTTTGTAAATAAAGAACAAGTGTATACCCACAAACGTTTAAAACCAATAAAAGAACAAAAAATATGACTGTATGCAAAAACAGCATTTATGAAACTGTTATGTTAATGCATATTATGTCAACTTTTTATTTGATTAATATAAAAAATATAAAAAATACAAAACATATATACATATATATAAAGCATAACAATATTTCCAGTTTTACTGTTAGAAACAAATACACATCTTCTTTAGGAAAAACTCTTTCTTCTCACAAAGTTGTTTTATTTACTTTTCACTGAAAAAATTAATGAGAGTCATCGTTTGCATTAACACCCGGATACCTATGTTGACACTACGAAAAAAGATATCTGATGGAAGGTAAACAAAAAACTGAGTTTTCTGTTGATTTTGACTAAGAGTTTTCCTTATTCATGTTTTTTTCAGCGGAGAGTTCCGCGACCTGACGGTATATTCCAATCATATATACTAAATACCAAATCCTTAAATAAAACACTTTACCTTCGTCGGTTGTATTGCAAACGTGGTAGATTTCATTCATGCTGCTTCACCATGGAACAAAAACAGCAGGATTACATTCGTGATAATTTAGATGAACTTGTAGACTTAACTGACGTTCACTCAGGGTTTATTTCTTATCTCGAGTCTAAAGGTGTTCTTAAAAAATCAGGAAGCAAACTTCTGGTGAGTTCAGAATCGTAAATTCATATTTAATTTTTAACCTTATGAATGCTAATTCATGAATTCAACACAGAGCGGAATAAAAAATCGCAAAGGAAAATCAAGAAAATTTTACCAAATTATTATGGAGAAGGAAAACAGCTACAACGTGCTTTGTGACGCTCTTCAGGAAACAAAACAAACAGGGGCTTTTCAAATTTTGATAAAATTAAAACCAATTCAATTTGATGTCCGGCCACCCGTTCATTTGTTCACCGGGAGAAAAACACAGTTGAAAGAACTTCACAGACAAATGACTCTTGGAGAAACCACCACCACTCTGATTACACAAAAGTCTTCTGTTACCGGTTTAGGAGGTATTGGAAAAACTGAACTGTGCCGAAAATATATTCAGGAATACTCAAACTACTATGATGACAACGTGATTTGGATTGGAGCTGAAAATCCTAATATAATGGCTAACAGCTTCAAAACATTGGCTAAAGATTACCTTAAGATTTCTGTAAAAGATTCAGATGGTGACGAGAAGAATATAGAGTCCATTGTTGATGAAGTCTACAACTACTTCCAGGATCGAAAATGTCTATTCGTCTTTGACAACGCAGTTAGTAGCAAAGATACGCACCTAAATACCTTCATGCCTGAGAGAGTCCGCAAACCTCCTCATATTTTGATAACTTCCCGTGACAAAGACTGGGAGCTGCCATTTAATACATTGGAACTTGATGAGCTCACGGAATCCGAAGCAATTACATTTGTTAAGAAGGGTTTAAATATTGAAGACATTGCGCATGACGTCATCATTTCTGAGCTCGTTAACACACTGCAACGATTCCCGTTGGCGATTCAGCAAGCTATTTCCTTCATCAGGGAGCAAAACGTCAAACGCTCCTATAAAATTCGGGAATATCTAACATCATTTGAAGAGGAATCCAGAAACCGACTTGATTATGAAATCTCTCCGTTCCTCTCAAACAAATATGCCAAAACCACGTTTGCAACATGGAAGATGACAACTAATATGATTTCTGAGGATGGAGAAGACGGTCAAGATGCTATTTTATTACTTAAAGTTATTTCATATTTCCAAGCCGAAGAAATTCCAATATCGCTATTGGTGTTACGTGAAAACGTTTTAGAAGCAGTTCATTCATCTCTTCAACTTCTGGTTAAATATTCCATGATAACTTGTCAACCTTCCGAAGGTCTATTAAGTATACACAGGTTAGTTCAGCAGGTTACCAGAATAGAGGTAAAAAACAAAGACGAAGAGGAAACCGTTTTACATCTTGGTCTCCGAATGCTACCTAGAAAAAAAGTTGACCTAAAGTCTGTTGAGCATGCAATATCTATTTTTGAGTATGCCAGACCGTACCATAGCCTAGTAAATGTCTTCCACTCTCTTCCTGCAGACATTGTAGACGTTATCATTGGGTTAAATAGATTTCAAAAAGGGAATGCTTTAGGTAAAGAATATTTGAAAATTCTTCAGGAAAGTCTTACTCCTTATCACGCAAGCTGTATTGATTTAGAATACATGTTAGCAAGATCATTATATCATGAAAGAAAATCAAATAGTGCAAGATATGATGAATGTTTCCCACTTTTTCTTGACTTGTTTTCTAAATATACAAAATATGGTCACTATCAAGAAAAGGAATTTGAAGTTTTGCAATGTGCTAGCTTTGTGGCGGATATACTTGAGCACCAGAAAAGATATAAAAGGGCTTTAGCACTTGCGTTTCCAGTAATAAGGCTTCAGATAAAAAAGTTTGGTTTTGATAACAAAGAACCGATAGAAACAGCTTATACGCCTTTTGTAATATTTTTGAAAACTCATAAATATAAAAAAGCTATTAGTTGGTGCAGAAAGTTTTTACATTTATATAAGAAAGCTGGCTATACGGTGAAACTTCCGGGTGATGGTATCAATACGTTGAGTTCTGCCTTAGGGTCAAAAAGAAGTAAAAATGCAAGGGCCGACAAGAACCACGAGAATGTTTTTCTGTGTGATATTGCCTTGCATCTGGCCGCATTGATGACATTAAGCACCATTTGGAGCCAGTTAGCTTATGATGTTGCTGACCTATTTGCTAATAAAGGGGAGATGGGTTATGCACTCAGTATCACAAAAACTATATACGAGAGTAGTGCAAATCTTGACGGTCCAGATGACCCAAACACTCTTTTTGCGCTTCATTGGGTTGCCAAATTTATGAAAATGCAAGGCAAATTCCGTGGAGCACATGAAATCTTAAAAGATTTAAAACCAAAATATAAAAAAGCACTCCAAAAAAGTCCAGAGTTGATGCAACATGTAACGCAAGGCGTAACGCTGGACCTTTTACAAATGGGAGTTGTTTGTGAAGACGAGGAAACGTAGTAGGCATGTACCACTTCTGTGATTATCTGCGTCTTCACGATACTGGTTTCTTATTTCCTGTCTAGATATTTTTTTAGATTTGTAAATGACATGTTTAAATTAATTTTAATTAAATAAGTATGTAAAATTGTAACTGTAGCCTTTTTTATTTTACAAAAGTCTGTGTAAATAATACTGTTCAGTGCATCATGTTTAAACTATATTATTTTATTGATATTCCAATCCATAATGAAATACAAACAGAACTACATGAAATATAATTTGTCGTAATTATTAAGACAACCTTGAATAAACTTTATGATAAAATTACTATACTGTAACTACGCATTTACTGAAAAAATACCATGTAAAACACGGCCAGTCTTTTTCATTTCTCCTTTAATAACCATCTGAGAGCACTGGGCTTGTCTGATAAGATTACCAATCAATCAATATGATAGATAAACCGAACTGCTTTGTCAAGCGTATGATTGCCAACATTTAATTTGAGAACAATGCAAATCTAATCGTCAGTAGCCTTTGAGTCAGAGCTGCAGTTACCTCCTAATTTGATTTTTGTTCCACTTCAAGCAGTTGTTTTAAAGAAGGGTATACTTTCGCAATGGAAGACCATCAGCGTGCGCACATAGAGAAGAATTTAGCTACACTGGTTTTGTTTACATCATGTACCCCATCGCTGCTTGACTATTTGTCAAACGGTGTGCTAACTCAGCTGGACGTATCACGCTTGGTAAGGATAGATTGAAAATGAGAATGTTAATTTTTTTTATTGTAATATTGAGTTCTTCACAGGATGAAATGGATGATGACGTGTGGAGGACAAATAAATTGTTCGATATCTTATTTACGAAAGTAAATTCCTACCAGATTTTGTGCGAAGCTCTGGAACAAACTAATCAAACACGAGCATTGGAAGTTTTGCGACAAATAAACTCAATTTAGATCAGCGTAAGTTGGAGGTGCTGTGAAACTAAATTTTGTCAGATATAATATTCTATTTTGAACAAACGTATTTGTATATGAGCGCTAATGGGTTTTTGCAGAATATACGATGTCGTCTGCTTCAGGTAACCAATGTTGAAGTCAATGTAAATAATTCTTTTGTAAATGTAAATCTTCTTCATTTGCCTTCAAAGCAATAAATTGAATGTGACCTTGATTTTAACGTTGTTTTTTTGCGTATACATTTATCAGCGGATTAAACTGATATGCAAAATATCTTTTGTGTATCGACTGTCCAACTTTTATCTATACATTTCTGTGATAATTTACAAATAATCTGTTTCCATATCGGACTTTACGTATGGTGTTACGTTTGATACAACATTATTGACTGGAAATTAAATTCATAACAAAACAGATTATTCATGAATATTAAATAATTCCGAAACATTTAAATAAAAACTTCTTAATATGTTTTAGCTGCATATTCATTTTAAATGAAGGTAACTTCATTGCTTATCAGTTTTACATGTTGCATCACAAGTAATCTTATTTTTTTATTTAATTTTCTTGGGAAGTAAAGTCTTTTACTTTTTTGTGACATTTTTCATATTTCAGTCAAACATTGAGGGTATGCATTTCGGAATATAACCTCACTACAAAGAAAATTTGGAATTCCAAAAAATCAAAATCATCAATTGATCTCCTATGAAAGCCCATTTAGCCAACACATCATGCTGCGATAAAAACCTGATGGGGCGTCAAAAATTATTTTTGACTTGTTTTCTTTTTCTTTTATGAATTTTATGTTCAAGTGAGTTTATGAAAAAATATCACAAAAGACCATGTGATTTTTTATAAAAGTTTACTTTTCTGATTAATGGTTATGTTTGTGTCTAACTGTGATACATCTTTGGACTTTAACCTTTGATATACCAGTGTACATACATACCGTTGAATTTCCTTCGTTTCGCCTTGGTTCAATATTTATTTGGCTGATATCCATCTTCGTTTACGTATGTCAGCTCACCATAAGCTAGATGAAAGAAAAGCTGATAAAAAACATTAACCAAATGGAGTGAAAATGGATTGTAAGCTTCATTACGTTCTTGCAACTTGTAACCCCACATGTGATAACAGACCCGCAACTTGGTTTTGGATACAAGTGGGGGGGGTTGTTTAGCAAGTAAAATTTCCTGTAATTATGTTTTACAATTTGATGCTAGCTCACGCACATGCATCTAAAATTTGTCCACAGTTTACAAAAACAGTAGAAAAGAATGACTTTGCTTGTAAAAATTCTAAAGCAAACACAATGAGTGTGATCGGTAACCCAACGCTGAGCACAAAGAAAACAATTTTAATGCTTCCTGACATTCCCGATGCTACAAATGGAACTGAAATTAATGATTACGAATTGTAAAGTCCCGAGTGCTGTAAATTCCCGAACCATTTAGCCAAATTTTATTAGCCCATAAATACGAATCCCGTTGTCTTAAATGAAAGAATTAATTTTCCAAAAGATAAATTGAACTCAAAAGATAAATCAGAAATGATGAGTCAGTATTTCACCAGGTACCCAACTGTTTTGATGTTTTTGTCGAGTACATTACAGATTGAAAAGTTAGCAAGGATTTTGAAACATCTAGTTCACCTTAACCTAAACTTTAAATAACACAAAATCTTACAAAACTCAAAAAATATTTCAACCAATATCCTCCAGCATAGCTTAAGCATCGGTAATATTAGACATTTAACTAAAAATCGTATCCCAGACACAATTAAAGTTCTCATTTCAAACAAGAAAGACACAGCAGCCACTAGTAGGGACAATATTGATACGTAGAACACGGTGACGTAATTCCCATCAAGAGAAATGGCTTTACATTCATGGCCAGAGTTCTGTGCCTCAGTCACAGTTCCATTCCATGATTTTATTCTAAATACCCAACTTTTCCATAAATCTACCAATCCAGACTCAAACATTCCATGAATCCTTTTTGTAAAAATAGTCGCTGGCATCGGCACATATATAAAATGCCAATTTTCGTAAACACGACCATAGGACGTTTCACTCATTATAACATTCTCCACTACAGATTTTCCTTGCGTATTTCTTACATGTTCTCGTAAACCTAAATACATTTCATGTGCGAAGACAAACTCATCGAAGTATGCATCCAAACCACATTTGGACATCATATCAAAGTAGGTTCCAGGAGTCAATAATTCCATAAGAACTGTTAAGTTTTTTGGTAAATAGATTCTATCAATGGTTAACTCAAACAAGGTGATGTTTTGAACCCCAAAAGTTACCGAAACTTTAAAGTAATCCAATAACGATTCGGCAGTTAGTTCAATTAACAATCGACCGTATTTCATCGACTGCAACATATTAATGTCATTTATCGATGGTGAAATAATTCTGAAATTACTTGTCACCAACTGCTCTACTGTTTCAACGCCATGCTTTGGAATCGGGGCTGCTAAGTCTTCAATGTTTTTACCTTGGTAGCCATATGTCAGAACAATTCCCACCATAATCCAGGCTCCCGATATTAATTTATATTCATGTATTATTTTGGTTCCTTGGCAAAGTAAAATGTCAAAAGCAAATGTTGCGTTAGGAAATTCACGCTCTTTTCTTAAACCAGTTTGTGATGAACTTGCATCAATTATAGTATAAACGCGGTTGAATATTCGTAGTGTTATTCCACTGACAGCCGCACTTATCAGTAGCATTATCCATATATATCGGTCAAATGCTGAAATATATCCGTTTAAAGAAAGTCCACCAATTATTTCAATTGGTGCGCAAGTCACAAAGTACAACTGCTTGAAATTACTGCTGTAAAAGTACTCGGAATTTACGATTGGTAAATTTTCAAGTTTGAAAATTGACAAATCCGAAACATAACTATCCTGTTGGCTATCTTGTATGGTTATGTTTGACTGGAAAATTGAAAGAAGGAGTAAACTTTCCTCAAACTTCCCATTTCTTATCTCAAGTAAGGAAGGTGAAACAAAACTCCCGTCTCTAGTTTCAACGTTTTCTCCAAAAGTATCCACCCATTTATAGCTCCCTGTAAATTGGTGCCTATGGTTTTCCAAATCAACGATGCTTTCTATTAAGTTTGGGTTGTACATTATTGATATCTTTTGTCGATTTAATTCATACATTCGTTCTTCCGTCGACGCGTCTTCACAAGATTGGTGGTGCTGAACTACGAAAGTTTGCGATATAATATATCCACTGTTGGGAAGCTTTTCAATTTTAAAGAACAAAAGTGTCGGTAAGCACACGTGTGTGAGCCTCAACACTATTCTGCTTTTCCAGTAGTATTTTAAACAATACGCAGAAGTCCCAGTGTTTGGTTTGGATATCATTTGGTCTTTAAGCCGTCCTAACTGGATGAAGAAAATATTTGATTTGGTCCCAATCACAGCACCTGTATTATATTTATACCAATAAATACTTTTATGCATTTTACAAACAATTAAAAAATCAGCACAATTTAAGCAGTAGTTTTGTTAGCTATTTCTCATGTTTAAATGATTTAAAAAATATTTTAATAGAAAACTGCTCATAGTTGTCTCGGAATTGTTAAAAAATGACTACTATAATTGTTTTAGGAGTGTAGCTATCTGCATAAATCCAGTAAACAATGAGACAGTACCAAAAGTGACAGCTTACCTGATACTTTCGTATCGAAATCTCGTGCCCAGTAATCAAAGGCGTACACTGGGTCCAAAATGGAATCCATTCTATACACGAGCTAGGATCCAAGTAAACTATTGCCACACATCCCATTCTGGGAGGAGGTTGCGCCGTAAACATAAAATTACCTTCATTTTCAATGTAACAATTGCTATCACACGTTTGATAGGCATCGTTTTTACATTTTGATTTGCGCGAGTCCAAATAATAAAGTGGATTGAGGATAATTACTGGATTTTGAAGCGGTTCCACATTATACGTTTCATCCAAGCTTCCCTGCATATCAGAATATTTTTTAAACATTGGTGGGTTTACATAAAACATTGCTACAGATATCGAGATACTTACATTTTTCGATTTACTGAGCCTGGGTATAATGAAATAGAGAGTGCATTCCCGAAACAAGTGGAGCTCATTATGGAGCAAAAGTCGATTGTCTGGAGGTATTGTCACAGCAAATACGTCAGTTATTTGAAAAATTAAAAGGATATAGTAGTAAAAAGACATGCTGGCTGTCGTTTTAGATTAAAATTGATTTTAGAAACTTACAAACTTTGGAATAAAAACCTTAGTTTAAATACCATATATAAAAAATTACCCTACATCCAAATAGCAAAACCGGCATAAATTTATGAAGCTTGTAACTGCCTTCTCGAAGTTCCTTACCAAAATCCTTTCAACTAGTGAGCAGGAGCTGTCGATTTGAGCGGAGATAGTTGGTGATCGATATCATGTCTGTAAGCAGCCATACATAATTTATTTAGATGTCCATAAAGCAGGAACCTATATTTTAAAAAAATTAAAAGACACTCTTATCCGTATTCCATCTAATAGGAAAATTTCAATGCTACCATGCCGTGGTTTTCCTTATTGTCACACCCATATTAATCACGCTTTATTACACAAAATATATTCAATTAAATAAATTTGACTCGAATTTTTAGTGGCAGTTGCAGATGGCATTTTAACATTAAGTTTTTAGAGATAGACAGGCTGAATCAATTGTTCACTATTTGTTCAAGTGAAGAACACAATTTTAAGTCAAAAAATTCAAATTTCAAACTGCAGGGAATGTATCCTATTTAGGGTAAAGGTTTCACTAATACCAAAATTATATAAACGCCCAGCAGACAAAATATCCCAAATTTAAAATTGGCGGATAGTTTATTGGTAATCAAGTTTAACGTTTTATATAATCCAAATTTATTCAAATACATACGTACGTAAAGCTTGAATGTTATGGTTGATATAGAATTTAAACTCACCATTAATATGATTTACTCAGATTCGCAAATTAGTCTTAAAACCTCTTGATTTCTCCAGAGAAGCAAATTAACTTAATCTCTTTTGATTTGGCAAGAGACGCCATTTCCACGTAATTCCCTTTGACTTGAACGCCTATTACATTAAATTCTCTCTTTTTTAAGCAGAATTTGAAAAAACATTCACAACTTGTATCTCTACATTTACTTTACATGGTATAATCATTACACATTAGTAAAATTGTCAACCCAATTTTCTAACGAAATATGAGGAGTTGGAATCGCAAGCGAATTTGAAAATCTGACCATAGATTATCAATTTCTCTGCACTTGGTGGCATTCTTGTATCACTATAATGTTCAAGTGTTTCATTTTCAAGTTCTTTTCCTTACTTACTGTGTAGATTTTTACAAGTGCAAAATATTTGTTTCAGTTTTAGGAAGAAATTTTCTATTTCAACAAGAAAACAAGATGCTTTTAAATGAAAACCTTCTCAAATTTATTAAATTTAAATTACACCAACAGCGATTTATTGGGACCTGTCCGATTCAGTTTCCATCGTCCAACCAAGTGTTTGCCACCAGAAGTGATAGCTACATTAAATGGGAGTACAAGAAAGTCACACTTTATGCTATCTTTACCAGTGTTTTATGGGCACAATTTCTTCATGGAAGGCGATACCAGACTTTAGACATTTCCTTGGAAGGTCTTTTATTTGCAATTGCAGCTTTGGTTTTTGATTTTTCAATGTTGGCCCTTGTCCAAAGTAGAGACAGCATAATCGAGATTTTCAACCTCATATTGCAGTTGGAGAAACGCTATCAAAACGGTAAGTCTTTCAAACCACTACTTTTACAATAAATTTACAAGATCATAACATAGTGTTTCGCAGGAATTTCAGGAATGACCAATGTGAAAAGCTCAGAAAAATTAATGATGAAGACCATGTTACTGTTCGGAATTTGTTTTCCACCCGTGATTGCTGTTTCCGTCGTCCTGGTTATATGGGTCATGCCTTGCTTCTCTGGAACCTTTGGCTACCTTACAATAGAGGAATGTAGAAATCCGAGTTTGTTTAACGAGTGGACCACGTCATCACTTGCTCAATTGTTATTAACTTGTATTTTTTGTTTGTGGTTAATAATTGATGGAGCAGGAATCTATTCGATTGTTGTTTTAGATTTTTCTTTGCTACTGGCGTATTGCTTGCGTCGTTACGTTCAGCTAATTTTGCATCAGCTGGTGGTTCAACCTTCTAAAATTCAGAAACACTTGCAACTCTACAGGGAAGTCCAGATTCTTTGTCGGTACTACAACTTGATTCAGCAAGATGCTGTCATTGGTTCTAATCTACTACTTTCCACGTCTGGATTAGTGTTAAGTCTGTATCTGTTAGTGATGCTAGGCTTTAAACTATCGGTACCTGAGCTATCGTTGTCTATAAACGATGCTTTGGGCGCAGTGCTTTTCTCTCTCTGTATACAACCGCTATGGTCAGCTTCATGCTGTTTCAAGCAAGTACGAAACAGCGTGAAGCAAACGTGCTCACAAAGGTAGTTAACCAAAATGAGCGAAAATAGGTCGGAAAATTCATTATGTCCTTGCAGCCATTGAAGTGCTATGTTGACGAACTCACGACTTTGAAAATTCTCAGCTTGTGTATCGATCATACTGTTAGCCTACTTGTGATAAAGTAAATTTACAAGAAAGCATGCAATCATTTACTATTTGTTGAGTAATGTAAAAATAATAATAACCACTAGATTTGATAAAAATCATTAAAATGTAGCTATTTTAATCAAAGGATTTCAAGTTATTGTTTCTTAACAAAATATTACCAAAATCAAACCTAAATAATTTTGTTGAAAACTACAGCAATTCTAAATAATTAAAATATATAATACTTTATTGATATCTATTTCTTCTGCAATGAGCATTAACGATCTAAATCTTTTTGGTTTAAAGCTTATGAGCATCAATCGCATATAACCTCAATACACTAAACATATTCGCTCAATAAAACTTACGGAAGATTCCTAATGATATTTGCATCTGGCTTCCTCAAGCTGAAACTTAATTTTCTCCTTTTATCCTTCTTCAATAAAATGATTACGTTTCTGTTTTATTCTTCACAATTTGCTAATACTGTTTGTACATAAAACAAATTGTATTTGTACAGTAACTTCCTCGTGTCCAATTTTAGGAATTTTTCCTTAAATATAAATTGTAGAAGGAAAAAATCATAATTGGAATCGGATTTGATGCATGCTCATTTTGCTCAAAAATGGAAGGAAAATAAAAATAAAATAAATATCAGCACTCTAACTTGTTCAGTATAATCGCATCCAAAGCCTTGGGTGTATGTTTTGATTGCAACTCTTACATCAGAAATATAAGTATTTCAAAATTCGTTTTTGAAGGGGAAATTATTAGTTTTTTATCTAAAATTTCTTATAAATTTAAAAAATGGCTGCATTTTTATCCTCCGAAGGTGCTTTGATAGTAATAGCTGTGTTTTAGTGTTTTGTTTTTTAGAAAGAACAAAAAATATTTACACTATCCTCCAGGTTTGCTTCAGAATTTAAAAACATTCCTCCAATAAAATATATGTGTAAGAGTGTATTTTTTTAAACTATATCGCATCAGGACCATTATCAGTGCCGCTGCTGGGAAACGCTCTTCAACTCCGAAATAATCATTTGCAAGTTCTCCAAAGTTGGGCTGAGAAATACGGCCCCATCTACAGTATGCGTTTGGGAACAGAAGAGTAATTTGAACAAAAATTCAAAACACAAGTTTTCATTCAATTCTAATAATTTTCATTTCATTCCAGCACCGTCGTGATAAATGATCCGAAGTTAGTAAATGAGCTATTCTCCGACATGAAATCAACCGGACGAGCTTTCAACCCAGTTACATATTACTTTGGAGGTGGCAAGGGCATTATAAATGCTCATGGCCTGCTTGGGAGCTCAGCGCACATTTACTATCAGAAAACTGCGGGATTCTGGTTTACTCAAAAGTTCAAATGGAGGATCTCTCTTGAATGAATCAGAGGCATTGATCAAGTTTTTTGAGCGTCGAGTTGGCAAACCCATCCAAGGAACAAAATTATTCAATGGACCCGTTATCAATGGAATCTGGAGGATTGTCTCTGGTGAAAATTGTAATTGGGATTCAGAGGTTAAACCAGAAATAATTGAAAGGGCGGAATGTCTAATTGAGTAAGTTCACATTGTTTATTATTGCCATCTTTTGTAGAATTCACAAGCTTAAATCGTTATTTATTACTCTTTTTTATTGCAGAAATATAAATAAAGCGTCGCTACTATTTTTTGCCCCATTCCTGCGACACTTAGCCCCCAAATTCTTTGGATGGACTTCCTGGACAGATTCCGTAGATGGTTTATTTGAGCTTACAAGGAAAGCCGTTGAGAAACATTCTAAACAGCTCGATCCAAACAATACCAAGTAAGCCATTAGTCAAAATTTAATTATTACTATTTCAAAATTCTCGGGAATAATCTGCATTGCGTCTTTCAAGTGATTTTATTGATGAATACCTTGTGAAAGTCCGGGAAACTACGGATTCCACTTCATCCTTTTATAAAGAAAATGGGGGTATTCATTGAATAAGCAACTGTTGTTGTACTTACATAGATTATATTTAAACTTTTTAAATGTATGAATGTTTCACACTTAAGTGAAAAATCTAGAAGCAACTGTTGGCGATTTGTTTGGCGCCGGGTCAGAAACGACTTCCGTTACATTATCGTTTGCAATTTTATACCTAATTTTGAATAAGGAAACTCAACAAAGGCCAAATCTGAATTGGATCGTGTGGTTGGTCCTTCTCGTCAAGTAGCCTTAAGTGATAAAGCATTGTACGGGTAAAATTTTTAAAAATAGATTTTGATAACCATTTTTAAAGCTAATGCTTTTTTTAAATTTTAGACTACCATACACAGAAGCCATAATTCTAGAAACTTTAAGACTTTCTAGCATTGCCCCATTAGGAGTTCCACATAGAATGATAGGGGACACAATTTTTCATGGGTACTTTCTACCAAAGGATGTTACAGTTATTGCCGGTTTGTATACAATTCATCACGATTCAAAAATTTGGGGAAAGGATGTCAATGAATTTCGACCAGAGAGGTTTCTAAATGAAGACAAGACACGTGTGATTCACATGAAGCTCTTATGCCATTTTGTGTAGGACGACGAGCTTGTCTTGGTGAGGTTTGGCGAGAGATACCCTTTTCCAATTTATAGCAAGCATTCTACAAACGTTTAATATTGAGCCTGATCCAGATTGTCCGGTTAGAAGCGTTGAAACTGTAAAAGGTTTTAATGTAGAACCAAAACCATTCACATTTGTGTTGAGCTTAAGAAAAACTTGAAAAGAAATATATGTATTTTTGCCCAATAAACAGTATATAATCAGCTCAAGTTGTACAAAACATCATTTTTGCTACCATAACTCAGCAAAGTAAACACCTGGAGTCAAACATTTATACAAGTAAGCTAGGTTATGACAGTTTTTAGGCTGGAAATAATCCCAAAACACTATTTTTTAGTAGCTGGTCATGACAGAGTTGTGAAGATGATGTTGGGATGATGCGGGAATCGTGTATTGGGGAAACACACCAGGAAAAGGTGCAAACGAACTGACTCTTTCAGGGACGCAAGCACAGGGCCCTGTGCCATTCAGATTTTTGATAAGCTCTAAAAATTTAGATTGCACTCTATAAACGATTGTACTCTTTCAGTTCTAGTACTCAAAACATTTAGTTCCATTCTATTTTCTATTTTCGTCGCTTATGTTGGCTTATTGTTAGAACTTTAAAAATCTTAACCAGGACGTCAAAATAGTAGGGACAATGCTCTCTAAAAATTTGGAATTTCCAAAAGAAATACATTACATTAAAACCCAAAAAATGTTCTAATAAATTCATATTTCTCATGTAAGAGTACCGAGAGTTCCGACCTCCTCCCCCTGAAAGTCCGCCGCGACGCTTTTGAATGCAATGTAATATATATAATAATTCAGCCCATAATAATGTTAACAAGCAAATATACAGTTCTTCCATTACACATTAGTACCAATGATGGGTGACAATTTAACAATAGAGAGCATTATACATAATTGGTAATAGAATTACTTCCTAACAGATAGGGCAATTATACAAGTTGTGATGGATGTCAAAAATATAGTTAATGCTGACAACCGTGAGCAAATGACCATCAATATAATAGCATGTGTAATTCTGTAAAAATTTATTCCATATTACGTAGCTAGATTTGTATGAAATAAAGATATATGACAACTCAGCTGTCCTTGGTCTAGTGTCTCTGTTTCTATTCGCCCAGGAATGTTTTCCAACCAAATTGATCTTCGGTTTTGAAAGTTCTACGCGCCAAAAAAAATCTGAGTTGCCTGAAATTTAGCACGCTTTCCAAATCAATTCAGCTCAGAACTGTGTGTGTTTTAAAAAAGTGTATTTATTACTAGGCGACCGAACCGCGAGGATGCAAGTTGGAATGATTTTCGGGTGCATTTTCAATTATTTTTGGGTGCAAAAAAGATGCAAGTTGAAAAACGCATAATTTTATATCATAAATGTAATTTTTAATAAGGGGTTCTTAAAATTTGGTATGAAACCACATTTAACAAGCATTCTTAAATATGCAATATCGTCTCCACTCTCAGTCTCGCTGTTTGAATCACAATTGGATACAAATTCCATATTGTCATATGTAGTTGCATCAATAAAATACAGACTTGAGCTGCGATGACCCTAAATTTAGGGTCCATCCTTTGTTATTGGACCTGAATTGAGAGTCCGATTTCTTTTGGACCCTAAATATAGGGTCTCGGACTCTAAATTAAGGCTCTGAGCTAACTGCAAATCCTATTCTGAGCCAAGCGTCTTCAATTCCTGATGTTTAAATATTGAAGGTCAATGGAGTTTATACATAAAACAAGTTAAAAATATGAAAAATAATAAATCCCTTATTGGTAACACTGGTGTTCAACCATTCTAGCACACTTTATTTTTCAACTGATAGTATGTTTGAGGCTGCTATAATATTTTTTGGGGGGGTTTCGAAGAAAAGTTGCATTTATTGTACAAAAAACAGACCGGGATGCGAGTTACTCAAAAAGATGCGGATAAGATGCAAGTTGGATTTTTGGATGCATTTGGGTGCAAATTATGCGGGTTGAAAAAAATTAAATTAGATATTTGAAATCGTCAAGAAATTTTACTTCTAAAACGCCAGTGACCATACCTTTATCTTTGAGGATGCAAAAAAGATGCAAAAGATGCAAGTTGGTCACTCTACTTATAACAATACCCGAGTGAAATTCTCCCAAGTTTGAAAAGTAATCGTGAAATTCACATATCCCCATGAATTCATGGAATTTTGTTTTCTGCAATTTGCGGTTTGACCATCTGTAATTAGGTCAAGCATTCCATCTTGTTAAATCGTAAGCATAATAATCATGCCAGAATAAAATTATTCAGAAATATAATGTCATTTTCCTTGAGTGTATGCAAATATCAGAGATTATCACCATATGTCCAACCTGGCGAACAAGAAGAGGAACGAAGG
>LJIJ01002559.1:0-25731 GCA_001718145.1 Orchesella cincta
GTTCAGCATTCCCATCGTACGAATTCATTATAAGAGTTTCAAATTAGGAAAATGCCCAGAAGAAATATTACGAATATTAGGCAGATTCTTCTCAAAATAATGTTTTCATGATTCATCTATTTGAAATTGAGTGTCGAAGCGTGATGTCTAAGTGTCAAGACACCATTGGAATGAACCATCCAACTGATTGTGAACATCAATATCGCGACTTCGCCTTAACTTAGCATACTCTTGAACAATCGATCATTGGACCAAGAATCAGAGTAGAAATTTTAATTGCAGTCAGAGCATTATAATAAGTTAACAGTACCTACTCGCTCTCCAAAATACCTGGTATAAAGAGTTCACCATTATTTGCCTAATTCCCCATCTGGGCTGGCCGAAATAAAACTATGGTTAGTCTTGCTGACGCAGGACCAACCATGCTTAGTTTCCTATTATAAAGATTAATTTGAGCACTCGCTACGGAATTTATACTCGACGAAGTGAGGTGCTGAAATCACAATGACTACATTCCGCGTTTCTTCCAGATCTTCTCTACAAGATCTAACGCAGAAGAATTTGAGCCGACTCTACATCCTTTGAAACTAAGGTATTTCATATAGTATACTTGAACACTACAAAAAATTTTACATATTTTCGACATATTAACTATATCTTTTTAACTTCAAATTGGATCATGTAATGTCTGTTTCTGTCACAAATTCGATTAAAATCTTATCTATAGTACCTTTAGTTAGGTAAGAGATTAACGCAGGACGACATTCCTAATCTGTTCTCCGCAGCACGTTGGACACATCACGCCATACAGGTATACCTAAGTCCTTCAGATCGTAAATTTATCCGCGATACTTTAACCATAACTAACGCTATTATGTAACCAAGTATATTCACACAACTAATTCACAATAATTAATAAATAGTTTCAACATATTTGCAATATATACAATTATGTAAAAGATAACTTTAACCACTTCAAAGGCAGACAGCTTCCATATGCTGCAATCCCGAGAACTCTCGCTCCAACACGATTGATTTCTTGATCTTGGTAACGAGTTGCATCTCCGAGTGATATCTCTTTTGAGGCTAGCCATCCTCCTCAATTTGACATCCCTTCGATACCTTGACAATAGTTACCAGGTCATCGATGACGTCCCAGTTCAGCGTAACAGTAATGTCCACTTCAGTGGGCCAGCTTACTAATTCATAAAAAGTCAGACATGCTTTTCTTTTCTAAGTAATAATAGCAAATGCAAATTAAATACAACCCAATACAAATATAGTCTACCATATATGCAGTATAAAAGTAATATGAAATATGCTAATTATTAGATATATAAGGATGTCAACGATAATAATGCTTGTAAGGTACTTAGGATAGAAATGAAAATTGCCTAAAATAAAACTTATTAAATGCTTAATTTTCTTGTTAATACTTTTGTTGACTCCTACCTCTATATACTGTGTATCTACAAGTATATGATATCTGCTGCCGAACATCAGTAATTTTAGGATCTAAGTGGGGAAAGATTGCACTAGGTTGGAAAAAATGAAAACCCAACTAGAGCGACACAGATCGCATAAGAGATGACTTTGTACAGACAAAACAGTATCATTGCTAGTGCTGTCATTAATTGCCGTGTAAAACTGCCATGTCCAGAATCAAGTCTGGATAATGTTCTACAGGTATAAGAATCTCAGTTACATATAACATATATTTAATATAGTCTGTGACGAACTCTTCGCTAAACCTAACTACAAAATTTATATAGCATAAATGAATATATACCTATAGTAGTCAGTGTGATCGAAAAAAGAAACTACCTTTATTAATAAATTAAACGCAGGATCCATTTTGTTTAACAAAAATTTTATTAAATCTTTACTAATTACAATGATTTTTGTGTTCGTGATATTGATATTTAACATTTACAATATAATATAAACATTTTGGTTGCATATACAGTCGTTTCAAACTTTACGTGATATGAAAATGTCTTGGGAAATATGAAGATTTGCTCTTGTACAACTTATGAGCAGGGTGTTGATGCGTTGGAAGAATCACATTTGCAAGTTGCTGATGGACATGTAGCTGGACATGAGCAGTTATACAGCACATGGTAAACTCCTGAAATTAGAGTGAAATTGGTGTTTAATCATTGATTGAAGAATATTTTATGAATAAGAAATTTCGAGATGAGTCAATTATAAGAAATATTTATTTTATTAATCTAACCTGCTTGGTTATCAGACACTCGTTGCAATAGTTGTTGCAGTCACAACCGCAAATGGAAGGCAGTAAAGGACATACGCCCTGTTTTGGTGGACCTTTGCATGATGGTGTTTGAACTCCAGCTCCCAAGACGTATGAAAGACAAACCAGTGCTCCAATTAAAGTGATAATCGTAGTTACCTTTGATTCAGACATTGTAAAGAATATCAAACGATTTAAGAAAAACTGAGCAGTGGAAGTTTGGTGATAATGGTGGGTTTCTTGAGAGTAAATACTATTATTCGAATAGTTTGACGATTCAACCAAACTAGCTGACAGAGGAAATGTAAAAATAAGTCCGATTCTGGTTTTTGCTGGCTTTCAATGAACTATCTAAACAATGAGTTTAGGATATGAGTACTTCATTGCATATCCAATATGCCGTGTAGGGTAACAAACAAAACATTTTATTTTAATCCTTTTCTTCTTAAAACTCTAACAGTTTGCTCTCACATATGAAAGCATTCTAAAAATATATCTTTACATTTAGCATAAAAGGGTGTATTATTAGTATAGTAATACCTTCTAAAAGTTCAAAAAAGTGTCTAATACTGACTAATACACCTGAATCGCTCATACATACACAAAAAGTAGTGTGTTAGTTCTAATTAATTCTTTGGTTCCATATAAAGGGGCAATACATTTAGTGTCCAATTACAACCAGTAATTCGATAATATGCGATGATGGACCCTGTTAATATGTAATTTTCACAAAAGTTGCTTCAAATATCTGTATCTGTAATATTTTAGCACAATTTCAACCCTGACTTTTACAACGGATAAACTGTATGTACTTGTATTTAATAGTAACATAACATCACTACATCCCTGCATACTTCCAATAATTATTTAAGCTTGGTATAACTTTCGCCTACAAAAATAATACCCGAAAACGTTAAGCTTAATAGCGCGTACCCAAAAATAGCTTCATAAGATATTGTCGCCAGCGCTTCAGGAACTGCTGACGTGACTCTTTGAGTGTTGAAAAAAACGAATTCGAAAAGGGTTGTAGTTGAAACCTTTAACGGATTCTCAATTTGCTTCTCACGGTCATAAAGTTCCTTCCCTATACGTCTGACGTGTTCCAGTGTTTTATATTTAATGTTGAAAGTTTTCCACCTCTCATACATTCCTGACTCATAGATTTGTGCTAGTTTTGTTTTGAATACTTTGTATAAATAGTTTTTCTGAATAACCCATCCATATCTGTACATAAAGATGGACAGGGGCTTCACATTTGATGTCCATTTAGTGGAAAATAATGTAAAGTACATCCTCATTCTCTCACTTTTGTCCAAAGTATCAATAAAAAAGAAGTTGTCAGGAATATCATAACTTTTATTCGTATGTCTGTTGAAAACACTTTTGTTCTTTAGAAGCTGCAATGTTGAATTGTCGCCGATTTCATCATCTCCAATCCACTCAATCCTTCTGTACAAATCACCATACATAGACTTGTCGTTTCCTGGATTGGTATATAGCATATCTCCAAGAAGGACGTCTTTGAAGTGAGATATGTATTTTTCTGAAGCTTTGAATGAGTAGGAGCTACTTTGTGTCATAATAACCCTGTTTGTTTGAAGAATAAGTGATAAAGTATCTGGTACCCAAGGTGGGTGAGATTGAGTGAGGAAAGAAAACATTGTGCCTTTATATACATGACTCAATGTTACAGCTACGATACTCCATAAGAACCAAACGAAACCAGAGGCTGAGTTCACCTTCAGTAGATGTGATAAATTTGAAACAGGTTGGTCAACTAGTAATCCCATTGATACGAGCATCATGTTAGTTGACAATAAGGCTATTTTATGGAATATTTGGTTGTGAAAATTATTTAAATTCAAGCACATTATTCCTCCAACGAGATACTTTACAATAATCAAGAATGTCCAGGTTTGCCAATCGAATGGTTGAATAATAGCTAACAAACTACTCTTTGAGGGGTTTGAGCCTTTAACCATTATGTATGCATACGACTGAATGTTCATTGCATAACTTAACATTTCAAGCTTGTCTGAAGTTATAATATCTCTATTTTCTTCGTCTACAAACCATCCATTATACATGAAACCGTGTGTTACGGTATCGGACGGCGTGGTGGAACCAAGCAGAATCACGGAAAAATTTAATGCACTCATCATAGAAAGCATCGAACAGTTTCTCTCCGATTCGGCGTAAAATTTGTGAATATTACATTTCCACTTTTTCACCAATTGATATTTTGTCAAATTGTGACGTATTGCAATTGTTACTCCATTCAGTTTAGAATGACGCTTTTTCCAAAGGATTTTGTAGTTGCGAATATCATTTGAGGTAAGTTGTTCCAATTTTGTAAACCGGTTTTTATGCTCACAACTCAAACATGCCATTTGCACTTGTTTGTAATCAGAAATTACGAAGAACATTCCTGAATACCCTAACCGAACCTTTTCTGCTTTCACCAAAGTTTCGTGGACGACATCAAGGTCCATTTTATCATTCGCTGATAATATAAACCAAACAAAATCCTGATGCCAACTCCAATCAGTTTTACCAACATTCCCTTCTAATTGTTCAAGAATGTGTAGCTGTACGGAGCAATTTGAGAATCGTCTGAAATAGTCCTTGTTTGCATTTCCGTTTCTGGACATTGACGTTTTAACATTGGGGTCGCGAATTGTGAATGGAGAGACTCCTGCATAAAAATTGAAAACACTGCTGTAACCACCCATGTCGATTCCTATTCTGTCTAAACTGATGTTCGTAATGTCAAATTGGAGCCAGCAATGAACAAAGTTTTGGAAAAATATTTCTACTTCAGCTGAAATGTTCGATTTGCCTTCAGCGATATAATCTGAAGAAACTTCTGCCATACATCTAAGAACAAGCGTCAATGCAAAAAATACTATGTATGAATTCATGGTGAATTTTATATTTCTCTGGGAATGTGACATTGTGTCTGCTGAAGCAACCTGTTCAAACTCTTTGTAATGGTATAATTTTTCTCGTTTAGCCCATCATACCTTGAACAAAAAACAGTCAACAAGGTCAACAAGTTTGTATACTTGCATTTTACTAGAAGTAGTTCATTGTTGAACAATAGTTGATCTGAAGAAAATATCTTGCATCGTCTTTTTTGTCGATGCTAAATACTTCAGCTTGTTACAATGATTATGCATCTGTATATACATTTCTTTCCAAATTGGAAACTGAAGTTTACTTACTGCTTCGTTCTTTCATTATGTACACCTGTACTCGAGTAAGCATGTTTGTTGGTTTACAGCTCATTTTGAGGTTCTGAAAAGCCTCGTGGCTTATTCTTTTCAAATTCAAACTTTCACAACGACGTTTTCACGGTCATGATAATGTTTATCACTGATAATTTATCAGTTTGCAAGGACAGAACTGGATCATTGGGACAAAGAACAAATGAGACGTTGATTATGGGCCTACTCTTAGGGTTTGCTAGTAAGCACATTAAATACAGATTTCACAGAACAGAATTATGGCTGAGAATGCCAAACATGTAAAAGTGTACACAACTATCATAAGATAAACTTTTATAGGAAGTCCATCAGAAACGGATGGAAACTTTTGTTCATTTGAGAAAACAAAATTGAAGAGGTTAGTATTCGATATTACTCTATTTTGTGTCTCATTCAAATCCGAGTTCTGCACAAAGTTACTATTACGGCCGTATTTCTTTCTCTTTCTTTCTTCATCAGTCTTTCGTAACTGTTTTACGGTTAAATATTTGAGATAAAACGATTTCCATCTTTCGTACATTCCAGACTCAACCAGTTGTGCAAACTTCTTTTTAAATCTTGGATATAAATAGTTATACTTGATACCATATCCATTTCTATTCATAAAAACTGATAGTGGTTGAACATGTGAGATCCACTTTTGAGTGAAAAACATAAACTGCATCTTCAACCGCTCCACATAATCCTTCCTATCAATAAAAATGAGACTGGGTGGGATTTCAATACTTTTATTGTTATGAATATTCACAACCCTCCCACTTTTTAGGAGATTCAAAGTTTTATCCACATCTCCAACCCATTCAACCCTTTTATACAAATCATAATAAATCCTGGTACTTTTACTACCGTTGTTCCTTACTAAATCAACAAGAACCCCATCTTTTAAAACCGAGAAGTTTCTGGTTTCCCCATAATACCAGCTCTGCGTTACGATAAGCATGCCTGTCTTAAGAATGAGGGATAATGAATTTGGAACCCAAGGAGGAGGTGAACATGACAAAAATGAGTACAAAGTTCCTTTGTAAAACTGGCTTAAAGTCACAGCCAAAAAACTCCATGCAAACCAACAGTGAAAAACTGTGCTTGGATTCTTTCTCAACATTTGGGTTAAATTTGAAGCAGGTTGGTCGACCAATAACCCCATCGTTGAGAGCCATGAACGTAGTGATGTATTTGGGGTAAACATTATTATTTGAAACCTATAGCTAAAAATCGAAATGTTAACATACTGCAATTTCAAACAATAAAACGTAGCCAGCAAGCATATTGCTATAATCAAGTTGACCCAAGTTTGCCAGTCAAAAGGTTGAATAATCGCATGCATATTAATGGGAACGTGGTCTAACACCATGATATAACCATATGGTCGAATATCCATTGCATAGTTTAGCATTTCAAAGTTGTTGTTCCTGAACCAAATTCGGTTACTTTCTGCCACTAGCTGACCAGTTAAAATTTGACTGTGTGCAATGGTTTCAGGGATCCGATCAGAAACAGAAATATTAAGCACTTTTGCAATAATTTGGTAAGCACAATGATGAGCGTAAACATGAAACCCCTTGTGAATATTACAATGCAATTTATGCAACGATGGCAAATTTTTCATTGGTAAATCGATATAAATTGCTGTTTCATGGAGCGTTGAGTGAAGGGTTTCCCACATGTTTTTGTAGTAATGAATGTTAACAACAGAAGCTTCCTTCAAACTCGTCATTCGGTTCTGATATTCACAACTCAAACAAATCATATAGGCATTTCGTGTATTGAAAATTGCAAAAAATATGGTTGGAACTGTTCGGCGTGCTTCCATTAAACTGACATCATTCCATTTGATGTCGTTAGAAGGAAATAGAAACCACATAAAGTTCGGACGCTCGTCAATCATTTGGTTTGGCTTGGGAAGGTCTGATAGTTGTTCTGAAAGGTGTAGATGAATGGAGCAGTTGGAGAATCTTCTTAGGGAAATTCCGTCCTCTGAGGTATTGTTTCGAGCAATGCTATTAATTGTAAAGGATGACAAACCCGCATAAAAATGGAGGAACCAGCTCCAGTTTCCACAGTTGTTTTCCGGTGTTTGTTCTGAAGTGTTTCCGACAAGGAAATGGAAACGGAACAAGCAATGGTAGAAGTTTTGTAAAAATGTTTCCAAATTCTTTGATACAGCTAATGAACTTGCACAAGGGGCTTCTTGAGAAACAAAATTTTGATAGCCATTAATTTTTATTGATAATGATATCAATAAAACAGCAATGAATATGGTATGCTTGCTATTTTCCATTTCTCAATTCTTACTCTGTAACTATTTAATTCTCTGAATGTTAGGTTCTACCCGACATCAGCCAACTAACCTTGAACCATGATACCAACAGGTCATCTCACCATTGTTAAGATTTGACGTATTATAACAAAGGAATACTATTATAAACAATGGTAGAGAAATGAAAATATATTATTATTGTGTCGCGGTGAACCGCACCGTCAAATTGATTAAAATTACATAAAGGCCAATGGATACTCATGCAAACAATCCAGATAAAAGTACCATTGTATGCATTCTTCATTTTTTTATTCATGAAAACGTCAAACATTGGAGTACGTTATGTATACTATACTTTTAAATTCTGCATAATATTACATTTATCAATTTGAAAACTGAAGTTGAATATAGTTTTGAAGTGCTACATAAATATGTACTCAAAGCAGCAGTTCGTTTCAATGCTCATAAACCATACAATGTTTTTAAATTTAATATCTCAAATAGAGTATTTCTTATGTTGACTTTCGTTCTGTTCGTGGAACGTTTGCAGTACTAAAAAACAATTTGCAACAATGGTTTTAAAAGCTGTAGCCTCTCCTAAGAATATTAAAGCAGAGATTTCAGCACCTATCTTCATACTTTTGCATTTGTATTGCGAATAGATATTTACAACCAACGAAAAAGCGTAGCATGGTACATGTTACATGGGAATTGAGCATATTCAGCTATACGCATTACTTTTTTACAAATCAAAGGAAGATGAAAATATACTAATATATGGAAATGATCGAGACCTAGTTTCACTGCGTTATGAAAATCCAGCCTCAATTTATCTACATATATGTCTGACTGTCTGTTTGAAGACCGCGTTCAATTATCAGCTAAAATGTCCATTTCAAAGTAGAAGCCCATCAGACAAGCCGGAGCTTCCACATGTATAAATACACAATACACTAGTTGACTGTTGGCTCTAGCTGACAGGTTGGAAATAGGTAAATGAGCCTGTTAATTTGCTTATCAATAGGTGTCCTGTTTTGCTATCTTTTCAAGAACCAAGATGTACACCAGACTAAATATATGCATACCATATTGTGCATGCTATGTTCCTTCATAAACCTCATATAACCACCATGGAAGGAAGGCGAAGATAAGATGAAGAATAGTTTTTGTACATTTGCCTTCACATCGAGTCATCCCGCTGTTCTGGAGGTCTTCAGCTCATCGTTTCTAACCAGACCTTGTAAATATTCATAACTCAACAAGTTGACTACCAGCGTGAGATACCACATTTTTTAGTTACTGTTTAGCAAGTTAAAAGTTAGACTGAGATATCCACATCCATATAGAGGTCAGTACCATAATATAACGTGAAAGTGCAGTATCTCACAAAATTCAGCGTCAAAGTCTACAGTTGATAAAATATAAAATTAACTGCTGTGTTGTGCCTTTCCAAATCTAGCTTTGTTATGGGTTCCGAGTTATTTGGGTTACCTGCAGACTTTCTTCTGCAGAAGCTGTTAATAAAAATGCATTATGACAGGGAGAGCTGTCCAAGTTTTGGTAAGCCAGCCAAAGAAAATACGTCTCAACTTTTATTCTTCAGTTATGGTTTGGCATTGGCATGTATGGTTTTAATCTTTTAACAAATTTATTGCCCAACATTGCAGTAGATAGGGTGATGAGAGGAGATCAAGATGTTTGTGCAGCCACCTCAATTAGAATGTCATTGATCTGTCCACTTGCCAAAACAAAAATTGCCTATCCATGTAGGTCGGTAGCTTGTGCACATGCTCAATGCTTTGATGCGAAGCAGTTTTTCATGCTGAATGAGATCAAACGGATGGTTAAGTGTCCAATTTGCAACGAGAAAATAACGTTTAATGACCTTAAAATCGATAGGTATACTAACTGCATGATGCCTATATTATAAGAGACAAAAATTGCCAGATTATTAGGTTCATTTGACAGAAATACAATGTAATTTTTGTAATTTTATATCGCATATTGTTCAGATACTTCTATAAAGTGATTGCAGTCTTAATCCCTGATGAAGACGTAACGGAAATCGAACTCTTCGCAGATGGTACTTGGGAACCCATCCAACCCAAACAAATGGCGGACCCCGTATCTCCAGACTCCCCACCTGCAAGGTTTGCAATTTGATATTACGCCAACTTCTTCTAAACTCAACCGTAACCATTCATTATATTTTTGTTTCATGCAGCGTGCAAGACTGGGCAGAATTATGGGGAAAACTCTGACTGACTCTGCAGGAACTACTCACCATTACGTAACACCAATGGAGAAAGCTGCGCAGGGAAACACGATGCGTGCTGAGACGTATGATATTAATTCTCCGGTAGAACTTATTGATTTGACTGCTGATGATGACTCAGACATTGTTTATATTGATTGAGCCTTTTTAAAGTATGTAATATATGTACAGTTGAATTCCCCATGATCTCAAAGGCTAATTTTTAAAAAGACATTTGACTTAATACGTGACTGATAATTTTATATGTAATTAACTGCAATTAATTCAAGTGTGAGGATGATGTCGATGTGTGAGGTTCAAAAGAATAACATCAAGTAGTTTAACGCAAGGTCGTTGTTTAATCCATACGTACCATTTTATGTTCAGTATTATAGACTATTTGTGAAATATTGAAAATGTAATTTTAACACTCCAACGTAATTTTTAAATGACGAATACACAATTTATGAAAAAGAGCCATTAGTTTCTCATCTCAATTCCATACATTTTGTTTTGAATCCTGTTTAAGTTTCCTTTGACATATAACAAAATTTCATACATCGCTGGCACTTTAGGGCTACTCCATTCCAGGTTTCCCTGAGAAAGCAAAGCAGTGCACATGCAAGGCCAAACAAAAATATGTATAGTAATCCCTCAAAATGTTTCAGTTTCAGCTCCGAAGGCCCAGAGGTAGAGCTAGAGTTTTGCAAATTTTTTGAGTTGATACTTCGTTCCCAATCTAGCCTCTTCTTCTTTTGAGCAACGAGATCCGTGTAAAACCAAAAGGATGATAGTCCAGAATCCATAATTGACCTTGTGAGACGATCAAAATGGTGTCGGAATATAGCTCTCTTTTCCCAGATCTACAAACATTTCAATTTCAAACATCAATCCTGTTTATATAATATTCCTTTGACAAAAATCAACATGATTAGAACAAGCAAGAATATTCTTACATAACCATCATCAATGAAAGAAGTAGTTTGATCCGAAAGTTGAAATGGACTTCTTCCAAACTTGTCTGTAAAATTCCTATATTGCGTATAATCCGCTATACTTTTCCACATGATGCACCCAATGTCCTCCGTTAAACCTTTCCTCAAGCACACTGCGGGGTCAGGGTATATTTCCATTTTTTGAAATAAACTCTTATATGTTGGGCTATTTGACGTTGACAAAATTGAGTAGGCAGCATCCCCTTTTCCAAGCACATTCACTCCAACTCTGTAGTTTGAATTAGCAAGCTCCTCAAAAGTAGTGGGGACCCAGCTCGAATCCGGAAATGCGATGAGAGAGACCAACTTTCCCTTGTACAATGTAGAGATGGTCAATGAAGATAAAAGCCAACAGGAAATTATCACACGAACAGCTATAGACCGGTTATCCAAGCAGTGTTTTGCATCCTGTTCCATGAAACTCGCGACTAAATAATTTAAAATTTTGCAGAACGAGACTTGTTCCAAGTTTGGATGGGAATTGAAGGCAACTTTGAGGAAACTCCCGATTACCCCCACTGACACCAGGAATCCAAGCCAAATGCTGAAGGTGAGAGGGCGAAATATGGCCGTTGGTGTATAAAAAGTTCGTGGCTTGTGAGTAACAAAGACAAGCAACTCGTAAGTGACTGGGTTTGACCATTCCACAAATCTGTGTCGGTTGTATATATGCCCAATGTAAGCTGCCATGTCAGCATCACCATTCAAAACGTCTGCTACTGCCCCTTGCCAAGTCCCATTTGGAAGTTGTTTCCCAGTTCCTCCAGATAATGAGGATTGAAACAAGTGAATGGTAAAGTTTAGTCGAATCATCATCGTATCAAGCCAAACCTTGTACAAACCCCGAACTGGATGATATTTTCCGTTTTTGTAATGCATCTCAAAGTAGAACGGAGCATTTGGGTTGGAAACTCGAAACTGTTTGCCATGAAAATTGGCTTCATCAGCAGGAAAAAAGGTAGAGAGTTTTTCATCGTCACCTCTTTCGCCAATATTTTTTACCTTTATCATTGCCACTCCTCGTTCTCCGTATAAATCAACGTAGAGGAAACTATTATGTGATTCACTTGTAATTGCTAATTTGTACTTAATTTTGCTACCAAAATCTGCAGAAAGGAGCATTTGTCTAGCTTGAGATTCAGTTTGGGTGATGAATACGAAATGGTCTTCATCTTTACGAATTATTGGAAGGTATCTCGGGGTCAAGATGTCAAACAAGGATTTTGGCAGCTTTGTAATACAAATTTTGCCAATGTATATAAGTGCCACAGCACAAACTTTTTGCTGTAGTTTGTGCACGTCTCGCATCCGATCTAAAGCGATACTCTTTTCAACATTTTGCACTTGAGACAGTGAAAGTCTGAATATACCGGAAGTATAACCGAAGGAGAGGGGTACTCCAACATTATTTGTAAGGGAGTGGTTCTGTTCGCTTACGGAAAGGGAAATGACCTCACAATATTGGAAACTCATTTGCACTAGTTTGCTAATAAAGTCAAAGGAGGTTCCATACGAGTTAATATTTAAAATGATTGCAGAAGAGTAAAATAGGAAACGTTGTGCCATTTTGAATGCCTAGGTGTTTTTGCAAGCTTTTGCTATGCAATCAGTTTGCCAAATATTCAGTCCGAATAGTGCTAGAAATTTTTATTGTGCAAATAAACTAGTATACAAGCCTTTTGTAGACATTCTGAAATAATTTTGAGTTACCAAAAATATATTATGTCAGTAAGCGAATACAATTATGTTTTTCTCTGTTATGTCATTCACATAACACATTGTCCGCTAACTGTATGATTTTCTCGTCAATTCCATCTCCTTTTAGTGTAAACACAAACACAGTGATAATAAAAATTGTTCGTACCATTATTAGATATTGTTCGCTATCGCGATCAAGCAAAAATACATTTCGGGGGTGTCATCCATATTTTACCTTTCCTGAAGCCTTCGACAATATTACATGATGATGAATGATGATTTTGGCTAAGCGTCCAATTATGCATAAAATGTATATTCTAAGCAATGACAAGTAGTATTTACGTAGTAAGCATAATTTGGAGCTAAATGTGCTCACTAAGGAACTAATTTGGTCAATATGTCTTGCTTTGAGCGAATGGACAGTATTTAGTAAATATGTGGACCACAGGTACATTAGAGCTTTCATTTAATTCTGAATCAAGATTCTTTCAAGAATTTTTGGATTTTGAGTTGTCATTCAGTTTCATTTCTTGTCATATATTACTGAATAATGATTTGCGGGTTGAGAGTCCCGATTTGCTCGGGATCTTCATAGTCCCATTATATCGGTCTGGGGTTTCATCAACACCTCATCGTTCAAAATATACTTTCCCAGATCATGTATGTATATATCACTCTCCGCTCTTATCCATGAGATGGTACGTGTTAGCGAAATGAAAATGGAATAGACAAACCTTGAGAACATGCTTGCAGTTTATACTGTTTGGCACAGGGCAATTCTAAAACAGTCTTCCACAATGATAAATACTTGGAAAATAAATTCGATGCAACATGCAACTATACGATTACGCTTCTTTATGGAGTTTCTAATAGCTCAACATATCAATTCATAGCATAGCAGGCATTTTATATTCAACATTCAAGTTTTAGGAATCCAGGTTCCCTGTCATATCAGCTATCCATATTATGAATATTTACGGGCATAACGGCATCATAACAATCTGACTGAACATCCATCCCAATCACCACAACCAAACTTCATTCAACCAAGCCAACCACTTGCATATAGAACAGCAGAACAGAACAATATATTATGTATTTGCGTGTAGTGCCTAGTTTTTGGTAATGTTCATCAAGTACCTAAGTATATGAAACGACTAGGCATATCTCTGCCTGGGTTAAAAATGGAAAATTTTGCATGCACTGTACAAACTAGTTGGGCTGACGCATGCACTCATTCACTTACTGTATTTACTTGAATCTGGAAAGCAGTCAAATAAACAACAGAAGCAGTTACAATAGCTAGCTTTCCAATCACCAATGAGGTGATTCCGATGACAGTTTGTATAAAATGTTGCAATTTAGTTCAACACACCAGACCTTGTCAAAGGTAAGTAATCAGTAATCAGACATGAGTGAGAGTAGCACTACATTGTAATTTATATAGACGCAAGCCAGGTTACATTATCTGTAGGAATATATTGTTCATGAGAATCAATCTAATCGTAAACTGATGAAATAACATTGTTAGTATATACATACGTAAGAGAGAAAGTCACTGGCTTGGCTAAAATAACGGGAGCGTGAATATAAGTATAATGATAATTCAAGATTTTAATGCACATAATATACACATACGATGCAAAGTGTAACGATACAAGAAGGCAAACTTAGCATCTCATTGCATCTTACTGCAACAAGAAATAGGTGCTTACGGTACAGAAAAATGCATTTTACATGTGGCTCTCGCATGAGTTATAATAAGTTTTCACATCAGACAAAGCAAGTTTTGTTACCTCACACCACACCACCAGTAGCATTAGTAGGTATATGTACAATTCGAATGCGCATACTATGCATAGGTTTTAGGTACAAACAATACTATATACTTCTCAGAGTTCTTCAATATCATGCCCTATCAAACAAAACACGACTAACATTCATATCATAACATTTTGCATGTGAGAAATTTTTGTTTGTCTCTTCATGTGGCAATACCTATGTTGCGCTTACAATAATGTTTCTTACAAAACAAGAACAGAAACCAAATCTATTGCAAATAAATGGAATGGATATTCAAATAATTTTTTGCTAGTATAATTATTCACATTTCAGGCAAACCAGTTGAGCTGGAAAAAAATTATTACCTCATTCAGTGGACACAGTGGACAGGTGTCCTTTGTGAAACAAGTTCTCTTGTAGTTTTAATACATTCGGGAAAACAAAAACATCTCAAAGACACCCTTCTCAAATAAAAATTATGTACTGATTGAACCAGGAAGATATGACCTCGCTACGCTTAGCATACCAAAGAAATGAAGCAAACAGAAATGGGACACGCATCTGAAATCGAACCTTAAAGCAACAAACAAACAAAGCTGCAAAATGAATTCCGAATCTCAAAAAGCTGATTCGCCTCCTGATATTAAAAGGAAAAATCCTGGTATTAGAATGAAGAGGCTGCCTTTCTTCGACGTGAAAGCCGAGCTCTTAAAACCCACATGTCTTTGTAAGTTTCATATTGCCAAATTATTTCACCTGGTTTGCCAATGAGTTTAATTGTTACTTTTGTAACATTTGTATTTTGCAGTAACCACTCAGCCTTGTCAACCTGGAATGCAGGAAGCAAACCACGTCTTCTTTCTGGATGATGAGCAGGCTGAATTAATCTCGAAACTGCGTAAAAAGTACAAATCCAGACTTCAAGTAATTCTGAGGTTCTGTGAGCTTCATGAGAGCGAAGAGCAAACTGATGTGTATCCGCGTGGTTTGACCGTTAGTGTTAACGGTAGACTGATTCTGCAATCTCCTGAACCTTCTAAAATTTCTAGAAAATCTTTTCCACATCCGTTGGATATTACCCAAGAATTTAAGGAGACTTCAAAAAGTTCTAATACAATTTGCGCTACCTGGCTCGCTGACAGCGTCACATGCAATCTGAGGGTTGCAGTATGTGCATATTTAGTTAGACGCTTAACTGTAAGCGATCTCTTACAAAATGTGTTATCAGCAAGTGCCGATGATACCGAGCAACGCAGTAAGACTACAAAAAAGTTTTTTTTTAAATTCGCGATTGGAATCATGAAGTCATGCAAGTTTTTCTTTTAACGCAGTTGAAAGTATGATGCCTTGTGAAGATGAGGATGACTTGTGCGCACCCACCTCAATCAAAGTCTCGTTGATTTGTCCGATTGGGCAGGCTAAAATGATAAATCCTTGCAAAGCACTTACATGCAAACACATTCAATGCTTTGATGCGGAAAACTTTCTACTATTAAATAAAAGGAAGCCTACTTTCATATGTCCAGTTTGCAATGTGTCAGTCAAATTTGAGGATTTGAGAATCGACCGGTAAATAATGTAAATGATTCAGTTTCAGCAAACTCTCTAATAATTTTCATTCCCTATACATTTATCCTGGTAACACTTTCGTTTCCTCAGGTTCTTCAAGCATCTACTTCAAGAAGTGGGTAAAGATGATGTGAATGAAATCCAAGTTTTCCCAGACGGTCGTTGGGTTCCCGTTGCAGTCAAGAAAACGAAGCAATCGTTTTCAGTTGTTGAATCAGATTCGAATTATTGTGATACACCACCACCACCAAAGGTACTCAAAGAAATCTCTGAAATAGCAATTTAATGATGTTGGGCTGGCTTGTGAATAGTAAAATATATTATGTTTGTATTTTAAATGTATATAGACCGTCCGAACAGAGAAAACACAGGACAATCCCATTACTCTGAAGACTGATGCTGTAAGCACTGCCGAAAACGTCCCAGATACCAGTCCAAAGAAGTCAGCTTTATGTTCTGAGAGGTTGGGACCAAAACCCACTATCAAAGTGGAACTGGTTGATATTGCCTCTGATGGTGAAAGTGAAGATGACACCAACACTATTGTGATTGTAGAAGAAATTGGTACATCTGATGATGATGATAGCCGCTCTGCAACACCACAAATTAATGAGGAAAAGCCCGTAATAAAGACAGAAATACCGTTACTGCCTCTTAAAAACGAGACATTTGTCCATAATGAGACAACGCAGACTCCTTGTCAAGTTCAACCTCCACAAGTAGCCATTACCAAGCTCCGAAATGGATTTAGTGAATTGGCATACTTATCAAAAATTTTGAATGTCAGTGTTTCCTATTCCAACTTTCCGTCGCAGGATGACTATCTCAGCTTTGTAACTTTGAACACAAATCCTCCCCACATGGCGCATGGCTACGCGAGCACTATAGAGGAGGCAAGGAATGAGGTAAGATACAATGAAATTTTCCAATTTGCCATAATAATTAAGATTTACATATATTTAATATTTACACTTGGGAATGTGAATTAAATTATGTTCTGGTATGGTTTTTGAAATGCAGGCAGCACTAAAACTCTTGGAGGAGTTTACTGCTACAGGATTGGAACCTGCCGATGCTATTAAACCTGAGAAATTGTAGGAATAGTGGTTCCAAGTACAAAACTACTGGTGCTGCATTATGAGAAAAAATATGTGATTTTGCAACTACAGCCGTTTTGTTTCAACCGTGCAATTTTTTATATATATGACTAGCAAAATTGACTTTTGCTGCATTTAATTAAATGTTAATTACCAATATACTGGAAACCGTTTTATTAAGTAATAATTTTTAAGAAAGTTCGTGAGTACCTTTGTGCTCTAAACAATGCGCTTATTTGTAAATTTTAGGTATGTAACATAAGTATAGTCAAAACCAAAGTCGAAATGTCAGAAACAAGCATTTTTGTTATTACAATGACGAAAGAAATTATTATGTGATGAAAAATGTTTTAACAAAGAGAATTTAACTGCATTTATAAAAAGTTAGCAGTATACGTTTATCATGTAATGCATTTTCCCAAATAAATATACAAAAGACAAAGCTGTTGTTTTGATAAGCTTGAGTCCGTGATAAGAAATACAAACGTATTGGTTATCTGTATCGTACAATACAATCTAAAATGTAAGGATAGTGAAATATTCTCGTATGATCAGATTTGTTACCTGCAATAAAGGAAAACCATACATATTTATGTTTGTCCCATACTGTAAATGCAAAATTGCATCTCTAATACCATTCATTCTCGTTCTCTTGGTTTGACCTTGAGTTTATCATCAACAACAGTGTATTCAATGTACCTTAGACACGTATAAAACACTCCTAATCTGCATAGTAGTATGCAACAGGATTCTGTGCGACTGCTGCCAGAATTTAAAACGAAATGAATTGTTTTTTTGTAGCAGCAGCATCATGATTATAACTACATAGCAATGTAGGCAGATTCTAGTGATATTTTCTTTTCTTTAATTTACCAGTTCAAAATAATTGTCATCAAGCAACATTATGACATGTCATCAGGACGTTGCCGAGTTTTCCCCACAAATGATGAAGGCAATGAGATGGAGCAATGGAGAAACCGGTCTTGATTTTGGTTGTCGAAGCGGAAATAGTACATGCAAGTACATTCTACCTGAAGTTGAATCTCGTAATCATGGTATTGAGTTATCACAGAAGCTTTTAAACCAATATCAAGAAAGATCTTCAGCGGTCAATGGGATTTGTAAAGAATTCACGGATGAGCCGTTCTTGAATGGAATCAAATTTGATAAAACATTTTCCATGCATGTGCTCAACTATTTCACAGGAGTTTAAAAAATAAAATAACTATATTGAGAGTCCTTAACTAACGTGTATTTCGCATTTATTTACACATTTTCATTAAACATGCATGCTTATTTTTTGCCTCTACCCTGATAATTGAATGTTTTTTAGTACCAAGCTGAAAGAGATTGAGCCACGAGTCATATTCTATACTGACATTTCTAGCTGGGTCAGCTTGTTAGCAATCGTTTTGATTAGATCTGGGTTCCAGACATAGCCTGTGTTAGATTGAGTATCATTAATCTAGTGATAAGAGCAAAGTGCAATTATACTGAACAGCATTCCCATTCGAAAGTCTGAGACTCTCATGCAACACAGATATAGGTCAATCTTTGTACCATGTTTAATTAAATACGTATGGCAATGCAGTGTTAGTTTCACCTCCTCACAATCAATATTAGTCAGTACAGTTATAGTTTTATGTAAGCATGTTTTGCAACGTGTTTGTTAGAACTCTTATAAAATAGTATATGTTGAGTTCCAACAAACTTGTAATTGTAAAACTATAGCAGAGTGTCATTTTATTTATATTAGCTTACGAATGTTTTTATGAAGTGCTTAGAATATCTATTCTGCATTCAATTTGCATAACAAGAGTATTTTCGAATCAAACTAAATGTCTTTTAACCAATGAATCGATACCTTTGGAATTTCAAACGATTTATGAGTGTGTAAAGTACAAATATTGCTCTCGATTAAATAGGAAAGAGTTAAGAAAAACAACCCACTTTATTCACATAATCGTGTATTGATATTGTATATACATTTTATGTGTATTGTTTGTAAATCATCAAAGCAGAGGGAGCGTAACTAACTCTACCATTCAGTTTAATAAAGCTGCATATCTGACTGCTCATTCAATATACGTGAATTCGTAATAATGCATAATTATGCCATAATGCAAATACTAATTAAAAAGATGACTGACTACCCATGTTTTCCGAACGTGACAAGCAAGTTCAAAGTAAGCTGAATGCAGTTGTTGATGCTACAAAGTACAATGGAATGCTCGAACGTGTACAAGGAGCCCGCACTACAAAGAATTCGCCTACATGACCTCTGAACCATTCGCAGGGCTTTCTTACCTCTTCCGAAATTACGCTTAATTGCAGCATCCATTTTTTCTCGCCATATTTCCAACACATTCTCGCTTTCCTGACTCACATCTCCTGCCATTGCAAGCGGTGTCGTTGCCTCAAACCCACAACGCATTCCACACAAGGGAAACATGGAATTTGAAAGAAAGTCAGTATGGAGCAATCTGATTGAGCCAAAGAGAAGGAGTGACACAAGTGAGTACAAGATTGTCGAGAAGCACATCAGGTATGATCGAAACGATGAGTTCAAAATTATCACAATGATTTGTAGTTTTCGGAAGTTTAACACAGCATTTCCACCGTCCAAAAGAAGCTTAGTATTCCTCCTAGCATACAAAAGATTGACTTCTAAATGAGTTTGAAAATGTAAACGATTGTAGCAAATTAAAATATGAATGTCTCAGGTTACCCCATGTTTCGCAGCTCTGATGCTACCGTTCCCAATCCAAGTAATATGAAGCTCATATTGAACCATCCCATGTAGATAAACAGAGAAATGCTGTAAAATTCAAAGATAAGGAAAGGAGCTTTTTCCAGAAGTGATGCAACATTATCCTTCACAGAGCGACATTCAAAGAAACACGAGCTGATGAAGTGTGGTGCGCAAGGGGATTCTGCCGTGATAAGTGTATGAACGCCAGGATTCGTGATTAGAAGGAACAATCCAACATACATATGCCAAGAAAGTCGCTTTTTCTCCTTGCGCATGGACTTCAACTGCTCGCCAATATTCATGGGCTTATCTGAAATAAAATAGCCATACTTTTGCAAGAAAACTTGCCATTGTATTTTGTCTATTTCATTCTTCTTTATACTTACAAGTCAATGTGGAAGGAGTTTGAATGCGCTCCAGAACCAGGTTTCCAAACTGCATGATTTCATGTCTCAAATTTGGAAACTGGGAGAAGCCAACTGCAGTGATAAGATACGCCTGAAGCCAAGCAGATGTCAACAATTTTTGATGAAGTGGGAACACCCCACGTTTCCAAGCTTGGAGTAGTCTTAGGGCTGTGAAAATTGTGAGAAAATACATTACATTTTTGTGGAGATTGAATATGCTGACGCCTGTGTTGGAACTTGGTTTTAGCTTCTTGCTCTTGTTATCCCAGCAATAAGGAATAAACTTGACATAACATCCCAGTCGCAACATTTGGTGAAGCCCGTAGGTGGCTAGACTTGATAACAATTTTGAGCGAAACATTTTCTGATGCTTTGGCATTTTGCAAGGAACGTTAAATCAGTTGGTTCACTCCAGTTCAAAGTTATGTGGAAGAATGAAGGAAAACATATTTTTACCTTTAGGTTAACTCATGATCAATGAATGCTAACAAGAGATAATTAAAAGAAGAAATGTTCTTTGTCAGATTTCCTTATTAAATTCAAGAATTTTGGCTTGTTTTGTAAATTAAATGGCAGTAAATTGACTTCCTTCTGCTAATCGGGTATTGTATATCGGTAGTTCTTCCAATGAATGTTGATATTGATAATATCCTAAAAACAGCTCTGCATTATTAATTTTAATTTACTGCTGTGGTGGATGGATTTTATTCGTACCAAAACCATAACCCTACAACAACGTATGCTCAACAAGTGATAAAACTGCTACATGATGATGGATGCCATTTATGACGTTGACGTTAGGATTGTTGAATTTAAACTTAAACGACATTCTATTTGTAATGGAAATTATGCTGTGTTTTTTCAATAGTTTAATCCAGTACATATAAGTTTTGGATCATGTACTTCAGAACACCTAAATTAAACTGAACGGGAACACGTTATTGAACGATAACAAAAGTAATTTCTCACCTCTGCATGAAATACTCCGAGAGACTAGCACTGTTAGTCAATCGTCATAAAGGATTTTCTTTGCTTTCATCTAACTGACGTGCATTAAACATTCAATGGCTCACCGTAAAAGCATTCGTAAACAACTCTAAGAGATAAATCGCAACCTGTTGTGCCTACCATCTTCGTTGACCACTGCAAGTGAGAAATCGGGGAAATGGTAAATTTTACCAAGCCAGTTCCAGAGTTTTGCATGGATGTATGAGCTATGCGTACCTTGAAGGTGAAAGCATTGTGAAAGTAAGGATTTCAAGCAATGTAACATAATGGCGAATAAACAAAACCATGTCATTGTAATCTCAAACAATTTAGGAGTGCTCGATTCATGCAATTGAAGTCAGTTGAAAAGAGTACTGCATAATGCATATTCATTTGAAATAAAAATCTACTTGCAGAATAATGCGACAGGATCGATAGATACAGAAAAACAAGTCGTATTTATTTAGATATTCGTATCACAATTAGGAAATGTAATGTGTAATATTGGTGATGAAATAAGAAACATGCTTACCTGTTTCTAGTCAATTAAATAGTTGTAATAAAGTACTAATTATTAATGGTATTATTGAATTTTCTATTTACTAATTTATTAATATATGAACGTTTATGTTTAGAAAATAAATTATTAAATGTGAGTCAGTGCATCTAAAAGTTTACGACATTTAGGCGCAGCGATGAGCCAAAAAATCAGTTTAGTTAGGTCTATTTTTTTTAATGATGACTAACAAAAGTCTACTTTCCAAATGTGACAAGCAAGTTTAAAGGAAAGCTGAATGCAGTTGTTGAGACTGCAAAGTACAATCGAGCTCTCAAACTTATATAGGGATCCAGCAGTACAAAGAATTTGTCTACAGGACCTCTGAACCATTCCAAGCATTTTCTTACCCTTTACACGTTTAATTACAGCATCCATCTTTTCTCTCCATATTTCCAACACCTTCTCGCTTTCCTGACTCACATTTCCTGCCATTGCAAGTGGTGTCGTTGCCTCAAACCCACACGCATTCCACACAAGGGAAACATGGAATTCGACAGAAAGTCAGTTGGAGTAATCGAATCGAGCCAAAGACAAGGAGTCGCCACAAGTCCGTATAGGATTGGGAGCAAACCACATCAGATATGATCGAAACGCTATGTTCATGTTTGTCCACAATGAGAGACGCAGTTTCCTTAAAGTGGAGACGGTTTTTTCAGTGTCCAATAGTATCTGAGTGTTTTCTCCTGAAATATTGAGAATGACTCGTACTCTATCAAGAAACATTTTAGCATACGAATGTCTTATTTTACCCCATGATCCTCAGATCTGATGCTACCATTGCCAGCCCAAGTATTATAAAGCTCATGTTAAAGCATCCGATATAAAGGAATAGAGTTATGCTGTAGAATTCAAAGAAAAGAAAGGAGCTTTCTCCCGGGAGTGATGCAAGGTTATCCTTCGGAGTTCGACATTTGAAGAAGCACGAACTAATGAAAGTGTGGTGCGCCGGAAGGACGGAAACAGCTTTCTTGGAGCATGTATAGTTGGATTGTTACTTCTAATTACGAATCCTGGCGTCCACACACTCATCACGTCAAAATCCCCTTGCGCACCACATTTCATTAGCTCGTGCTTCTTCAAATGTCGAACTCCGAAGGATAACCTTGCATCACTCCCGGAGAAAGCTCCTTTTCTTTTCTTTGAATTCTACAGCATTACTCTATTCCTTTATATCGGATGGTTTAACATGAGCTTTATAATACTTGGGCTGGCAATGGTAGCATCAGAATCTGAGGATCATGGGGTAAAATAAGACATTCGCATGCTAAAATGTTTTCTTGATAGAGTACGAGTCAATTCTCAATACTTTTCAGGAGAAACACTCAGATACTATTGGACACTGAAAAAACCGTCTCCACTTTAAGGAAACTGCGTCTCATTGTGGCAAACATGAACCTAGCGTTTCGATCATATCTGATGTGGTTTGCTCCAATCCTATACGGACTTGTGGGACTCCTTTTCTTTGGCTCGATTCGATTACTCCCAACTGACTTTCTGTCGAATTCCATGTTTCCCTTGTGTGGAATGCGTTGTGGGTTTGAGGCAACGACACCACTTGCAATGGCAGGAAATGTGAGTCAGGAAAGCGAGAAGGTGTTGGAAATATGGAGAGAAAAGATGGATGCTGTAATTAAACGTGTAAAGGGTAAGAAAATGCTTGGAATGGTTCAGAGGTCCTGTAGACAAATTCTTTGTACTGCTGGATCCCTATATAAGTTTGAGAGCTCGATTGTACTTTGCAGTCTCAACAACTGCATTCAGCTTTCCTTAAACTTGCTTGTCACATTTGGAAAGTAGAATTTTGTTAGTTCATCATCATTAATAAAAATAAACATAGACCTAAACTAAACTGATTTTTTGGCTCATCGCTGCCTAAATGTCGTAAACGTTTACAGATGCACTGACTCACATTTAATAATTTATTTTCTAAAAATAAACGTTCATATATTAATAAATTAGTAAATAGAAAATTCAATAATACTACTTACATTCATAATTAGTACTTTATTAATGTTTCATTTAATATTTAATTGACTAGAAACAGGTAAGCATGTTTCTTATTTCATCACCAATATTACACATTACATTTCCTAATTGTGATACGAATATCTAAATAAATACGACTTGTTTTTCTGTATCTATCGATCCTGTCGCATTATTCTGCAAGTAGATTTTTATTTCAAATGAGGAATATGCATTATGCAGTACTCTTTTCAACTGACTTTAATTGCATCAATCGAGCACTCCTAAATTGTTTGAGATTACAATGACATGGTTTGTTTATTCGCCATTATGTTACATTGCTTGACAAATCCTTACTTTCACAATGCTTTTCACCTTCAAGGTACGCATAGCTCATACATCCATGCAAACTCTGGTGCTGGCTTGGTAAAATTTACCATTTCCCCGATTTCTCACTTGCAGTGGTCAACGAAGATGGTAGGCACAACAGGTTGCGATTTCTCTTTACCTGTTTACGAATGCTTTTACGGTGAGCCATTGAATGTTTAATGCACGTCAGTTGGATGAAAGCAAAGAAAATCCTTTATGACGATTGACTAACAGTACTTGTCTTCCGGAGTATGTTCATGCAGAGGAGAGAAATTACTTTTTTTATCGTTCAATAACGTGTCCCGTTCAGTTTAATTTAGGTGTTCTGAAGTACATGATCCAAATTTTATATGTACTGTACTATAATTGGAAAACTATTGAAAAACACAGCATAATTTCCATTACAAATAGAATGTCGTTTTAATTTAAATGTAGTTAATTCAACAATCCTAACGTCATAAATGTCATCCATCATCATGTAGCAGTTTTATCACTAGTTGCGCCTTGTTGATCATACGTTGTTGTAGGGTTATGGTTTTGGTACGAATAAAATCCATCCACCACAGCAGTAAATTAAAATTAATAATGCAGAGTTGTTTTTAGGATATTATCAATATCAACATTTATTGGAACAAACTCCACAAAGTACACGATATACAATACCCGATTAGCAGAAGGAAGTCAATTTACTGGCATTTAATTTACAAAACAAGCCAAAATTCTTGAATTTAATAAGGAAATCTGACAAAGAACATTTCTCTTTCAATCTCCCTTTTAATTATCTCTTGTTAGCAGCCATTGATCATGAGTTAAGCTAAAGGTAAAAATATGTTTTCGTTCATTCTTCAACATAACTTTGAACTGGAGTGAACCAACTGATATAACATTCCTTGCAAAATGCCAAAGCATCAGAAAATGTTTCGCTCAAAATTGTTATCAAGTCTAGCCACCTACGGGCTTCACCAAATGTTGCGACTGGGATGTTATGTCAAGTTTATTCCTTATTGCTGGGATAACAAGAGGAAGAAGCTAAAACCAAGTTCCAACACAGGCGTCAGCATATTCAATCTCCACAAAAATGTAATGTATTTTCTCACAGTTTTCACAGCCCTAAGACTACTCCAAGCTTGGAAACGTGGGGTGTTCCCACTTCATCAAAAATTGTTGACATCTGCTTGGCTTCAGGCGTATCTTATCACTGCAGTGGCTTCTCCCAGTTTCCAAATTTGAGACATGAAATCATGCAGTTGGAAACCTGGTTCTGGAGCGCATTCAAACTCCTTCCACATTGACTTGTAAGTATAAAGAAGAATGAAATAGACAAAATACAAGGCAAGTTTCCTTGCAAGAAGTATGGCTATTTATTTCAGATAAGCCCATGAATATTGGCGAGCAGTTGAAGTCCATGCGCAAGAGAGAAAAGACTTTTCTGGCATATGTATGTTGGATTGTTCCTTCTATCAGGAATCCTGGCGTTCATACACTCTCACGGCAGAATCCCCTTGCGCCCCACTTCATCAGCT
>LJIJ01002560.1:0-25719 GCA_001718145.1 Orchesella cincta
ACATTGTGAAGCAAGCTCAAAAGGCACTCCGCAATTCATTCTGAGGAAAGAAATTACAAGTGTCCAAGCTGTCCGAAATCATTTAAAACTCCTGATTCCTTGAGAACACACAAAGTAGTGTTTCACAACAAAGAGCAGCGCTACTCGTGATATCTGTGGAAAGCGCTTTGGTTATGCCGGATCACGTTTTCTCATATGAAAACGCACTAAAAGAAACCCACAAGTGTACCGATTGTGGGAAAGAGTATCGAACCAAGAAAGGCCTAAGCGTCATCAAATTGTCACCAAAACAAATTGAATGTGGACAATGTGCTCAAGTATTCTTTTCCTTGGACAATATGCGCGCACATTATCGATAATGCATTACTCTTCCGGAGCGAGAAAACATCACTGTTTATTTTGTGAAAAAAGTTGTAAAACTTTGCCGTCCTTCGAGAGCCACATCAGAATACACATCCAGAGAATCCATTTGTATGTTCCTTATGCCCAAAATCATACGCAGCAAAATCCTCTTTCGTTACCATCAGCGTACTCATGAAAGTAAAAGTAGACATAAAGAATTTAAAAAATTCAGAGCTTACATTTTGACTCAATTTTATTCATCCTATTTTTTCATTTTTTCCAGTTTCACAAAGAGCTTTAAATGTCCACTCTGCCCAAAACATTCAGATTTGCTCAGGGCGCAAATCTCATTTACAAACGCACACTGGAGAGCGTCCCCTTCCATGCCCCATTTGTACAAAGCCTCACCTCTGACCTCTACGTACATATTAGAGGGCACACAAAGGGAGAAGCCTTACTTTTGTGCAATCTGTCCACGTACATTTGCACAACCATCGGCTCTTAGTGGGCACGTTCGGAGAGCTCACACTTTACCATCTTTTGAATGTTTGTTCTGTAAAAGAATGTTTTCATCCTATATTGGACTTGATAATCACACCCGGGTGCATACGGGTGAGAAACCATACTCTTGTTCCATTTGTGGCTTTGTCTTTGCTCTGCCTGAAAGTTTGTACAAGCATGGATTCACTCACTCAAACGACAAGAAGCACAAGTGTTCCCTGTGTACTGCAGAATTCAAGTTCCAGCCAAGTTTGAAACGTCATATTCGAGCTGTGCACGAAAAATTGCGCCAGTATTCCTTTGACTTATGTGGGAAAAAGTTTGCTTATTCTTTTCATTGCAAGATTCATCTGATGACTCATTTGAATGAGCATCCATACAAGTGTTCAATATGCGGAAAAAGGTTTTCACAACAGTCGGGATTGAACTATCACATGGATATTCACAACAAACATTAAAAGTTTCAAATGTTCACATTGCCCCCAAACTTCTTTACGGCAGTCCAGCTCAAGACACAAATACTACCTGCGTGAATTTTAATCATAGAATTCCTATGTAAAATGCTTACTCCCCATTTTAATGTTAACAATGGAGAGGCTACATATAGAATTTGAATGAAATGTTTAATTTTCAAGAGTTTCTCGTTTACAAAATGGTAGACAATTGTAAAGGGGCGACTGCACTGTTGCAGTACTTTCTCTTCAAACTTTCACCTTTATCTCTCCATTTTCTATAACATATAAATCATGTTTTTAGCTCGACAATCCAGACTGAATCATCAAGAAATGCATAATAAATGATACTAAGTCGAGTAATGTTTCACGGTTCACAAAAGGTGGCATAAATGATGTTTCTATTTGAGCTGCTATAAGTTATCTAGCAGTAAGATGTGATGTGTGTTTGGGACAAATCAATTTTCCAAAAATTACATCCATTCTTACCTGCTTTAATTATAATGTCGAGACCTCAACATGACGAAAGACACTTGTGATTCTCATCCAAAAAATCTCATACATGTTCAATACTCTAAGTTATTTTGTATATGATCTATATTTTTTGAGTTTTTCCTGAGGTCTGATTTTGAAATATTGATAATTAATACTTAATTTTATCTTATGCCAAAATTATGTTTTGATTTCGTACACACTCTGTCATAATGAGCAGAAAATATGTTCAAATGCCATGCAGTAAAAATCTGCCATTCATGGGTAGCATCAATCATCCTGAATACCCAATCAGATATAGATCCGAAGGAAGCCAACTTGGAAACAGCCTTGCCAAACAACTTAAATCACTCGGGACCTCCAACCGTTTTGCAGTATAAATAATTATATATAATAGACCTCGTTTCATCGGATAATTGATACGCCATCCATGCGGCGCTTCTCATCTTCGTGGAGTTTATACTTCAATCATCAAATAGCAACCAAAAAAAAGAAAAACTAGAAAAACTTTATCAGTTCATCACGCAGTCGTTGTAGCCCACGAAAACTGAAATATCAACATCATCACTTCTTAGCAATTAGTTTCGTCAGCAAGTGCAAAAATGCAATATTATGTAGATACTACATCCATTGGATGCACAACAGCGTCCTATTATTCAACATAGGCCAGGTTGCCGACTTTGTCTGTTCTTTTCATACCAGAAACCTGTAGCACAGTTCGTCATTCAATGTACTTCTTAAGCAGATGAACATGAAAAAAGCTGAGTGCGTCAACCCCATAATTTTTATACCAAACTGGAGCAGCTGAATTCAAAAAAGGTGACGTGGTTTCTACCTCGAACGTCTTCATTGTCATCAATGATCATCATCATCGTCGTTCAGAGCATGGAATGCAGAAGCAGGTCAAATCAATTGCATTTGCTGATTATACTATGAATTCACAAGAGAAACCCGTTTTCGCGATTTTATAAAAAATATGGAGAATATTACAAAGAGAAGTCTATATTATTATTTTATCAAAAGATAAGAAACAAGGCGTAACCATTATGTTCACCGTGCGCCCAATAGCATTCGCTGTATTGAGTTGCTTGCTTTTCTGGTTATTAGTATCACTGGAATTTTCTTTACTACGTGTAGATATACATTTTTTGCCCTTGGTTTGACAAACCGGTCAGCCAAAGCAGGATTGAGCTTGTTGTGCAAGCGTCTAGCTATGCCTTATGATGAGCATAATATTTGGCGAGTAGGGGTGCTTGTGTTATTGTTGTCCTATCGCAGTGGAGTTTGTGCACACAACAATTAAGTGACCCTTCTGTTCCATTCGATAGCGACAGATCATCAGAACAAAGACGGCGTAGTACAACCAAAACACAAGCAACCCCTACTCGCCAATATTATGCCTCATCATAAAGGCATAGCTAGGACGCTTGCACAACAAGCTCAATCTCTGCTTTGGCTGACCGGTTGTCAAAACCAAGGGCAAAAAATGTATATCTACACGTAGTAAAGAAAAATTCCAGTGATACTAATGAACCAGAAAAGCAAGCAACTCAATACACGAATGCTATTGGGGCACGGTGAACATATGGTTACCCTTGTTTTATCTTTGATAAAATAATATAATAGACTTCTCTTTGTAAATATTCTCCATATTTTTATAAAAATCGGAAAACGGGTTTCTCTTGTGAATTCATAGTATAATCAGCAAATGCAATTGATTTTGACCTGCTTCTGCATTCCATGCTCTGAACGACGATGATGATGATCATTGATGACAATGAAGACGTTCGAGGTAGAAACCACGTCACCTTTTTTGAATTCAGCTGCTCCAGTTTGTATAAAATTATGGGGTTGACGCACTCAGCCTGTTTTCCTGTTCATCTTAAGAAGTACATAGAATGACGAACTGTGCTACAGGTTTCTGGTATGAAAAGAACAGACAAAGTCGGCAACCTGGCCTATGTTGAATATATAGGACGCTGTTGTGCATCCAATGGATGTAGTAATCTACATGAATATTGCATTTTTGCACTTGCTGACACAACCTAAGTTCCAAGAATGATGATGTTGATATTTCAGTTTCGGTGCTACAACGATTGCGTGATGAAATGCATAAAATGCTATTTGATGATTGAAGTATAAACTCCACAGAAGATGAGAAGCACCGCATGGATGGCGTATCAATTATCCCGATGAAACGAGGTCTATTATATAATAATTATTTATATGAAACGGTTGGAGGTTCCCGAAGTGAATTAAGTTGTAGTGGCAAGAGCTGTTTCAAGTGGCCTTCCCTTCGGATCTATATCTGATTTATTCAGGGATGATTGATGCTACCCATGAATTGCAGTTGTTATCATGGCATTTTAACATATTTCTGCTCATTATGACAAGTGTGTACGAAATCAAAAACATAATTTTGGCTAAGATAAAATTAAGTACCTTAATTTATCATATTTCAAAAATCAGACTAGAGAAACAACTCAAAAAAATATAGATCTATAAAAATAACTAGAGTATTGAAATGTATGAGATTTTCTGGATGAGTAACACAAGTGTCTTTCGTCATGTTAAGTCTCGATCTGATAATAAAAGCAGGGTAAGAAGGATGTACTTTTTATGGGAATCCGCTTACGATTTACCCGTCCCAAACACACATTCACATCTTACTGCTAGATAACTTATAGCAGCTCAAATAGAAACATCATTTATGCCACCTTTTTGTGAAAATTACTCGACTTATGTATCAATTTATTATGCACCTTTTCTTGATGATTTCAGTCTGGATTGTCAGAAGCTAAAAACATGATTTTATCTTATCAGAAATGGAGAGATAAAGGTGAAAGTTTGAAGGAGAAAGTACTGCAAACAGTGCAGTCGCCATTTACATTGTTACCATTTTGTAAAAGAGAAACTCTTAAAATTAAACATTTCATTCAAATTCTAAATATGTACACTCTCCATTGTTAACATTAAAATGGGAGTAACATTTTACATAGAATTCTATTGATTAAAATTCCACGCAGGTAGTATTTGTGTCTTGAGCTGGATTGCCTAAAGAATTTGGGGCAATGTGAACATTTGAAACTTTTAATGTTGTTGTGAATATCCCTGTGATACTTCAATCCCGACTGTTGTGAAAACCTTTTTCCGCATATTGAACACTTGTATGGATGCTCATTCAAATGAGTCATCAGATGAATCTTGCAATGAAAAAGAATAAGCAAACTTTTTCCCACATAAGTCAAGGAATACTGGGCAATTTTTCGTGCACAGCTCGAATATGACGTTTTAAACTTGGCTGGAACTTGAATTCTGCGATACAGGAGCACTTGTGCTTTTGTCGTTTGAGTGAGTAATCCATGCTTGTACAAACTTTCAGGCAGAGCAAAGACAAAGCCACAAATGGAACAAGAGTATGGTTTCTCACCCGTATGCACCCGGGTGTGATTATCAAGTCAATATAGGATGAAAACATTCTTGTTACAGAACAAACATTCAAAAGATGGTAAAGTGTGAGCTCTCCGAACGTGCCACTAAGAGCCGATGGCTTGTGCAAATGTACGTGGACAGATTGCACAAAAGTAAGGCTTCTCCTTTGTGTGCCCTCTAATATGTACGTAGAGGTCAGAGGTGGAGCGGAGCGGTTTGTACAAATGGGGCATGGAAGGGGACGCTCTCCAGTGTGCGTTTGCAAATGAGGTTTAATCCCTGAGCTAAATCTGAATGTTTTGGGGCAGAGTGGACATTTAAAGCTCTTTGTGAAACTAGAAACGAGTAAAAATTAAGATGCATAATATTGAGTCAATTAATGTAAGCTCTGAATTTTTAAACTTCTTTATGTCTACTTTTACCTTTCATGAGTACGCTGATGGTAACGAAAAGAGGACTTCGCTGCGTATGACTTTGGGCATAAAGAACATACAAATGGATTCTCTTGGATGTGTATTCTGATGTGGCTCTCGAAGGACGGCAAAGTTGTAAAACTTTTTTTTACAAAACAAACAATGATGTTTTCTCGCCACGGAAGAGTAATGCATTATGCGATAATGTGCCGCATATTTTCCAAGGAAAAGAATACTTGAGCACATTGTCCACATTCAAAGTTCTTTTGGTGACAAATTTGATGACACTGCAGGCCTTTCTTGGTTCTAAACTCTTTCCCACAATCGGCACACTTGTGAGGAGTTTCTTTTAAGTGCGTTTTCAAATGAGAAAAACGTGATCCTGCATAACCGAAGCGCTTTCCGCAGATATTGCACGAGTAGCGCTGCTCTTGTTGTGAAACACTACTTTGTGTGTTCTCAAGGAATCAGGAGTTTTAAATGATTTCGGACAGCTTGGACACTTGTAATTTTTTTCTTCAGAATGAATTGCGGAATGCCTTTTCAGCTTGGCTTGGTTCACAAATGCTGCACCACAAACGGAACATGAGTAGGGCTTTTCGCCGGTGTGAGTATTCATGTGATTACGGAGTGATCCCTTGCACAATAACTTATTGCAAACTGGACATTTTTGTCGCCCGTGAGCGTCTTTTTTTGGCTTTCTTTTTCGTCTGGTGGTTGTAAGTGATGACATTTGTTGAGGTCGGGGTGAAACACGATTCACAAAACTAGGTCGCATCACTTGGGGATTCATAGCAAGCTAACTATCGAGTAAAAACTTTTCTTAACTAACTAGAACGAAAGCTGAATTAGCTAAATTCTCACTTGCGTTATTTACAGAATTATATTTAAAAGCTATAATTCAGTTTAATGAGCTGCAGCTTCCAAAACCATAAACACAGATTGTTAATAGTTATTGTTGGGATTTTATGAAAACTTTTTTAATAAAGTAAAGTAAAATCGACTGTTGCTTATTATCTTTTATGACAAAAAGAACTTATGCAATATTTGTTGTTTGATTCAATTGTGAGCTTGTTTTAGTCACTGAGAATTGCAATGATTATGCTACTGAAAGTTGTTTACAAAAAGTACATGCTTTGTAAAGAGCGAGCCAAAATATTTGGCTTTTCGTAAATACACAGCAACCTGCTCATGTTGATATGTTTGAGGTGGCAGTGCTGTAAATACATGGTTCTCCGGGCCACAGCTTGTGTATATCAAGTATCATATTTCAAGAGCTACCCAAACTTGAAAGCACACACATTTACCCCTTTGGTTTTTCAGTCGGCATAAATATGAAGCTATGGTTGAATACATTGGTGGGTAAGCAAATGCAAGTGGAAAATGAAGCATAGTAAAAGATACTCGGTCACAGTGTACAAGTTTTTGGACTCTTCTGAAAAATACATGTCTATTTAAATTCCAACATTTCAAAGCAGAGTTTAGTTCAGCATGCGGTGAGCATGGACTTAGGTACACAATTCACACGTCAATGCAGATACTGATACGACTATGTGAAGAAACCTCATTGTAATGATATGCACTAATTATTACACATTGTCAGCATTTCCCCAACTTCACACTGAACATATGTACAACATCTTTTTTGTGTGCTTGTGCAACCTTGTTACTAAAAGTTGATTCGCTTACCTGATTTAAATGGGGGATACAAAGGAAGGTAACGCAGTCCAAAAGTTATCCCATGAACATATTCAAATAGGAAGACGTCATTATGATCAAGATAAAAATCAAGACTTTATCTGGCTGATATTTGTCAAGTATGATGATAGTTACATGAAGTAATGATGCAGAGGAGAGTAGGGTAACTTGTGATTTTGATGGTCAACATTGACGAAGATAATTTTGCACGTGGTTTCTGATCACAAGTTGAGTACAAATATTGTGACCCACAAAAGAATAATTTCTGCTCGTTGAGGTTTTTTAATGCGTGCAGCCCAATATCAGTTTTAAGTTTATGAAAACGCAACACTTACCATCTTTGATACAACTTTGGTCCATAAACAAGTGAACATTCCAGATACATGTGCGTACATCCGTGTGCGCTTTGATCCAAGTGACCGGAAGAGAAACTTGTTTCATCGCCAGCTCAGCCTTGAACATTTTTGTGTATTATGAAGATGCAAGTTATGCCCTGAAAACAGATGCCGGCTTGGGTTTGTATATACTCTACGTGATGTTACGTAAAGGCAACTTTGTTGGTACTGTCTTGAGCATGATTGCATTACAACGTAAAACCTGACTCTTTTCCAGGAACAAAGTTGGTTTTGTGAATCTGTTAGGTGGATTATGCACAAAACATGAGAAGTGGGGAGAATAGCAGTAGTATTCTGTACAACAGGATTTTACCTTCAAGTCATTTTCATCGTGTAAAGTACCTAAAAAAGCATTGTAATATTATGGGGTTTATGTGATGCTAAGCATGACAGCTATCACACAATAGAGGTAAAAATCAGCTGCATCTACCAAGTATCTCTCAATGTTTTCCCATTTTCACCCAAATCATCATCAACATCAACCTTGGCTGTTAACAAGTGAGGTTCCAAACAAACAAAATCATTTACCGTTCATTCAGTTTAGTTTAGCAGTATTCTTTGAAAAGTGACTAGTTTCACAGTGTAGCGTTTGTGCAAACACCACACGTATCTGTTGATTGAATTTCCGTACCAAACTGCAAGTTTTCGGCTAGAATTTACAGTACAAACAATTTAATAATGTAGAAGCTTTCCAAAGTGAATATTTTGCAAGGTTTAAGTGGTTGTGATTTTGGTAAGAGCTAGAATTATAATGGAGAATAACGAACGACTATTGAAGCGTTATCAATGCACACTATGCAAAAAGTTATTAAAAAGCTCACCGAGTCTTCAAAAACACTTAAAAACTCGTCATTTTGGAGAGCCGTTATTTCCCTGCATAATCTGTGGAAATACTTTTACTACCCAAAGCGAACAATTTAATCACATCCGAACGCATATCAAAGAGAAGCCATACTCTTGCTCGTTGTGCCCATCTATATTTATTTGCTCAAGAAATTTAAATATTCATCGTCATAAAGCTCACGGTACTACAAAATCTAAACGAAAGTCTGCGTGTCCCGTATGTAAAAAACTGTTTTTGTCAAAGAGTCACGTCTACGTTCACTTGAGAGTGCACACCGGAGAAAAGCCTTTTTCCTGCACGTTTGCAGATCTGCATTTGCTCAGAAAGCGGGATGGAAAGGCATTCCTTGCCACTCAGGGGAAAGGTCATTTAAATGCTCGCAGTGTACAAAAACGTTCAACAGGTCAGACACTTTAAATAAACACGTGCAAGTTGTTCATGCCAAGCAACGCCACATTCTTGCGACTTCTGTGAAAAACATTTTCTACAGTAAAACTCACATGCTCGTACATCTGAATGAGCTTCCGTGGAAATGTGAAATATGCGGAAGAAGGTTTCGTCAGCGAGGAACTTGGCAGGCACCTGGACATGCACAACAATGTCAAGAGACACAAGTGCGCTCACTGCCAAATCATTCAGAACGACACAGGATTACGTGACATTATCTACGAATGCATGGGACTCCAGATGAAAGGCCATAACCTGCCTAATTTTGTGAGGAGAAGCTTGTCAACTGGAAACAGATGGACGAACATATTCGAAACCACACAAAGGAACGCCCGTTCTGTTGCGACATTTGTTTGAAAGAATACAAGATTTCCAAACATTTGCGCACCATATGAAACTCATAATAAGTGAGCGTTCAGGTGTTACTTACGTTATTGGTGGTTGCGAAATGTCAAAGCTATGACATACTTGATATCTTGTTAAAACTAAGTGACTTTCTTACTTAAGCCTTATGTGAATGTCAAATGTGAATTTTGATTCTTTAGAATTTAGCTGTGATCGTCGTCATCATCATCATCCACCCATGTCCTTTTTACAATAGTAAATTTGAATAGTGCGATTATTTGAACTGAATTAATAAGTGCTTTCCTAGATATTATATTTTATGCAAAACCACTGATAATGTAATTCCTTGTTGCGAAATGGTTATTCATGCAATTATGTTTACAGTCGTATCTTAATAAATGAAGTGAAAAACACTTATTTATTGTTTGGCTAATTCTGTTATTTTTTGTGTATCAATTTTTTGGAGTAAATTTAACTTGACCAATGCTTACATAAATCATTGCACACTTCAGTGGCTGTTTAGCTCGATTTTATTATGAACGTACGGGATACAATACATCATTTTGGCATCACAAGTTTATGACCCGTAAGCAAATCGCAAAAATGTTTATTGAATTTTCCTATCTGCAATCAATATTTTTCTATGAGCAACTTATTTCTTAATTGTCACACACGCCCCTCAGCTAACTGAATCGAGAAATGAGTCAAATTATTTTTTGATCAGATACCTATTTTTTAATATATCAATAGCTGCTGAATTCATAAGCACTATTTAATGCTCAAAAGAAAGCGTACGCTTTTTTATTTATAGTTCTTGAGATTTTCTTTGTTCGGAGATGTTACAACGTTTACTGATAATGCTGCAGTAAAATCCCCATGTAGCTCAAAATTTTTATTGAACAATTGCAAGTTGAATTGAAATGCATCATAGAAATATCACATTTCACAAATTATGAAAAATTATTTGAGATCTGTAACTATTTTTAAAGAAGGTTTCAAAAATGCCGGTCTCTTTGCCTAAATGTTAAAAATTGATGTGACTTGAAAACGTAGCTTATTGCAACCGTAAATAGCCACCGTACTTGCTATTTGAAAACATGTGTAATCGATTCGTAATTGCTAGTGATTTCTTATTATTGCATCCTTATTGCAATAGTTTAAACAAAAAGATTTTAAATATAATTAATACTTGATTTTTGTTTATTCAGCTTTTTGCTCGTTTTATGGAGAGCCAATAGTAATTTAGAACATGAAATTTTGCCAAGTGCATCCATTTACAAATTAAAAGAATATTTCTAGGAACCATTTCTAATGGTATCTTAGAGTTTACTTGTGACAAATCTTACTCAAGTACGCAACCATACGTACAATTATTTTGGTTGCTTCCACACCAAATCTGCTACATGTTTTCTTACAGTAACAACAACAATGCCTCAATACAGCTAACGACCACTTTAAAATATTGATAAGTAATACCTTCAGCATAACTCTGCACTCATAAATAAAAATTGCCATCGAAGCCAACTGTAGCGACAGATGCACATAAAAAACCACCACTATATTATCTCTTGTAGAAATCGCCTTAGCCGTTGATATTGATGTGGACTCGTTGCGAGAAGCTGCTATTGTATCATTCCAATTATCTATCCGATGCTGCCAGTTCTTCCACAAGTGAACCAGTCCAGAATGGAGCAACGCAAAACGCCTTTTTGCAAATGCTTCTGCAGAAACTTTCAAATTCCCAAATTTCCAGGTTTGAAGATTTGTCCCATAAGACTGCTTACTAACTGCAATGTTCTCATCCTCAATTCCGATTTTTCGAAGTTGTATATGTAGTTTGTCAATGTTTGAGAAGGAATCCACAAAAGCCTCTTTTCTACCTTTTGATAATTTGTTAACGTAATATTCAAGCGGTAGCATTATTTGAGCTTCCTCATTATTTTTGGGGGTTTTAAGTAACGCCCGCAATCGTGATAGAGCTTCTTTATCCGAAATATTTGGGTGCCGCCTTTGAAAATACGGAGCAAATGTTACTCCATCGGCATCCCAATTTGTTCTAACTGACCAAACCTTTGGATTAGACACAACATCTTTCAACTCCAAATAGTTAACATGGAATGAATACAATGTTAAGTTGTGGGCAAACATTTCTTCAAACGTTTCAATTTTCTTTGACGACAAGGGTGCCGTTAATTGATCAATGTTACTTCCTTGATAGTTGTAATTAAAAAACATTCCAGCTAAAACCCAAGAGCCAGTAATCCATCTTACGTATTTAATTGTGTCAGTAGACTGGCCAAGTAGTATTCGGTAAAAGAACCCAATCGAAATGGCTTTTAAGGGAAACTTGAAACTCATGTCATTTTTGATAACATTCCAAGTTATTGCGCTGACTAACAAAAGTCCTACGAATACAAACCAAGTGGCTAAATCAAAAGCACTGACGTAACCCAAACGATAAGAAGGGAGCTTCTTATAGGAGCGCAAGTTATAAACATTATTGAGTCGTAGCGCGTGCAATACGAAAACTCATCATAGGCATCAACATCGCTCCGAAATCCAAAAATTGGAATAGCATTTTCAATCTTTTTAAAGTGCGAGTAAGGGAATAATGTCAAATTTGGAAATAACATTTGTAGTAACACGGGTTCCACATCAAAACCTCCAGTTTTCCATTGCGAAAGGAATGTCTTTGTTTCCAATTTTTTTGTCAAACCACCCAAATATAATAGCAAAGTACTGGGACACGAGAGCCGCAAACCATTTAGGGACTTTATACCAACCATGTTTTCATAATGGTATTGCAGAATTTTTGTGGTTGCCTCCGAAGATTTTTTATTTAGCAAAGAATTCACGCAGTAAGCTAGATTTTTGTCTCTTGACGAACAGATTTTATGACTTTTTCAAAAGTGGAGGAAGTCCGTACATGTTAATATTCCAGTGTATGAAACTTCAAATGATTGACTAACCTTTTGATATGAAATTTCAAAACTAAGCTGAGTTGGGTTAGTATAAAAAATATCTGGTGTGTCGCTGCCTCTATAAAAGTCAATATAATGGAAAGGTTTCCTGTGGATACCACATCTTTCGGTCTAGTTGTTCTTGAGAGCTCCACATGAACGTAGAATATAACAACATTTTGTTGTTAGTAATGTTCATAATCAATCTCAAACCTATAGTCAAATATTATCTGCATCATTTTTTTAGGAGGTAGGGTCACCAAACTTCCATATATGTATTTAGAATGTCGGCTCCAGTGTTGGCAGTGCATTGGCTGAATGTAGATTTGAGCAAAGCACTGCAATTTGTGTGAAGGCGGTGCTGTAAAGTGAAACCCACGGGCATCTTTTATGGAAAGACGTCTTCCGTCACAATTAAAGACAACAAAATCCGACAACTTCCCAGTTGGTCTGTATTTTTTGTACTCGTTTCGGGACAAAACAACGGGAAAATCAAGGGTTCTATATCGTAGGACTGTGTTTTATTCAGCTGAAATTCAGAAAACATTCGAGTTACTGAAATCACTTATGTTTAACACGATGTATACAAATATATTCTTACCCATTCAACATCATTTAAAATGAAGTGAACTCCACAAGCTCGAATATATTGAGGTGATTTTGAAAGCTTAATGCAATGAATCTTTTTTGCATTTAACTGTTAAAATAGCAATAGTTTGGAGGATTACTACAGCCTTGATACCCATTTTAACAAGTTTGTCTCCGAACTGAAAACAATGCTTATTTGCAAGTAAAATTTGACCTAACTAATACGTTCGGTTTATAACCGTCAGTTTTATAATTTATAAGACGCAGAAAGCTAAACCAGTGTTATTTTGTAACCCAATATAAAACCACTTTTGAACACTCCAGCATGTTGTAATATTGCAGTCGAAATTTGGTTCTAAATATCTGTGTAAGTTCGGATTGCTTTTAATGTATTGTTTAAAATAATTATTAATGCGTTATGTGACGATGCTTGAAGGGTAATTACTTAAACTCGCATGTCCGGCATGTCTTTTTACCAATCTTTTAAAACAGCTCCATTTTGAAACGACATTTTTCAACATCGAATGCTCATTTTTTGAGCCAACCACGAAAGCTTTAAATAAGTCAGGCACACTTTAAACCGTCCACTGGTTAACAGAAAATTACACATTGTGCTGAACATGAACACGTTATGGTTGCTCAGATTTTGACTACAGAGAAAAACTTAGATTAGAGTTTTCCCAAATTATCTAGATTTACTACAGGTTGTAGTTTAGATTGTAGTACATTTTAGTCTTAAATATTTATCATGGATAGAAACAACATTGTATTGAAAATTTTGCCGCATTAGTGATTTGCTTTTTATTAGCTCTGCTTGGAAGAAACATTCCTTTATTTTAAACGCTGGTAAAATAATGTTACCAGAACTGCTTTACCAACGATTTCGGTATTCAGTTAAACAAGTAGAAACGTACGGAACTGGGTACCTTTTTGTATTGTGGTTGGTATTTTCTATTTTTGAGGTCGGAAAGTTTTGCTGTTTGGCCGTTTCGGTTGATAATATACATTTATTCCAGACGAATAAATTCAGACGACACGAAGGGGGTTTGGCTAGAACCCAATTTAATTAGTAATCTATCTAACACTTCACAAACTAATCTTTTCGTTTTGCATACTTTTTAGTCCTAACCAAACTAAATTATTACATTTGTTTTCTATTTTTCTTACTTATCATACCTACAATAAAAATTAGTTGTTTTAAAGCTACAGTGCGAGCAAATACTAACAATGGGATTTCGAAGTTAAGGGAACCTTATTGGTTTTTTAGCGTTTAAGTCATCAATTATCAGCATTTAAAAATCACATAGACCATGAATGCTTTGAGTAAATTTAACCTTTGATGGACAAAAATACATTTGGAGACGCGTCAAAAAGTTCAATCACGAAAGCTCAACAGTAAATCAATCAATCTACAATAAACTCAAACAACAAAAAGTAAATGCACTAATTTTTAAATTTTATATTGTCAAAATTGAATTTGTTTTTACAATTGCTGTTACATATTACATATTTAATATATGGAATGAAGGAATTTGATGAACTTTCTTCGTCAACAATTTGTCTGATATTTATGTTAAAAACAAAGTTATTACGACGGGTAATAGAATGAGGCGTCAGTAAGTCAATTATCAGTTGACACCAAAATTACAACAGTTAACCTTACTACAAGGACTTCAGGTTCTGTCTTTCGTCTTCCTTTACTCTCGTGTAAAAGTGCATTGCATAAACTTTTACTCTACTTCCACGATTCCATTTTTGTTTGTCTTCAGACAAACAGTCAGTCAGGACTAGTTCACCACCAGATTATGTATGGTCTCGCAATCCCATAAAAACAGGAACGACCGGAGCATTGAAAAACCAAAGAGATACTCAAAGAAAATAAACCCGACAATCCGAGATGTAGCGATGTACCTTTAGCGGATTATAATTTGCGGCTTAAAAAATGTGTCTAAGTGAAATCTCAATGGACTAGCTTTCGGATGATATATCAGACCCTAAGCGTGTCGCTTAAAAGTTCATGACCTTGACTTCTGTTCGAAAGTTCCGATTTCAATTTGCAATGCATAATTACAATCAGCACTGCAGTAGCTTTCAATGGTATATCATAAGCTATAATGGTCATTTGAAACATTAATCGTGACCTTTGACCCTGTTCAAAACCTCTGATTTGAATTGCAATGCATATTCATCATTCAGCACAGCATACCTTCGAATGATATATCATAAGCTTTAATGGTCATTTGAAACATTAATCGTGACCTTTGACTTGTTCGGAAGTTCTGATTTGAATTTGCAATGCATATTCATCATCAGTAAAGCAATACGCTTTCGAATGATGTATCACAAGCTATATGTGGCGGCTTATCATATTTGTTGCGCTTATCATATTTGACCTTGTTCCCGTGACCCCAGATAACCCATCTTCGAAACTCATCCTCGCCTTGGCCTATCTATCGATTGGTCCAAATCAGAATTTCAAAATGTCAAACGTTCGAAAGTTATCGTGTTGACAGACAGACGACAGACAGACGAGGCGATACAAAAGTCGTATTAATCTGTACTTAAAGGTACATAATAAGTCGGGCTTTAGTCCATCTCATGTCTTCATCATTGCAATAAAATCAGAATTGAAATGATTGACAGTACTCCCAAATATAGTCAACCCATCTAACGTGCTAATCAAAGACATCCACTCATGTGGCTGTACCTACGTATATTCCAACACTGCATTCTATTAAAAACCATTGGCGAGGATGATCCAAACTTGGTAGACAGATATGGACGCTTTTCGTTTGTTTGCATAATCCCCGACATCACGTTACATATTGACTTGACACAAGGGAAGAATGAAGTTGTTGGTTCGGTAGGTTTCTTTGGTTTGCCAATTCCCCTTGTAAAATATGGACAAAAGAGTGATCAAGGAGCTAGTGCAAAACTTTTCATGTTTCCCTTAGTTTTAACGCTTGTTGTGGTTGTAGCAAAAAGATCTCTAATATAGATTGCTGTTCCCTCCATCTCCTTTGCTTATCCAATTAATAACGTGTAAATAAACGTGCCCATTTCGCTATAGTAAATCTTGGCCCATGTTGAAAATTGTAAGTGTTGCAATTAATATGATGATGATCAAATGACAAATGGCAAATGACAATGCAAATTGAGGCTTAAACCATCTTTGTTTGTTGAAATTGAACTTTATTTTATTTTTCTTAAGATGGCAAATGAGAATCAATTCACAATAAATAAATAATTTATTACTTTGTTTTATTATAGTCCAATGCGACACTTGTTATTCTATGAATATGCTACTGAGTGAAATATACTTAGCTAGTACAAAGTTTTAAAAATAACTTTAAATGTTCATATTTATTACAAAGTTTAATTTGGTTACCCTTAGCAAATATGCCATCAAATACTCTACCACATATTCATTGGCCTATCCAACATCCAAGCATTGTTTGCAATCAAGTAAAAATATACATCATTACATTTGAACATACTTTTAGAGATTTGCAACCACATTTCAAAGCTTATTGGGGTCAGATCTCAACACGCGTTGTAGATATATAACATGCAACACAAGATGTAATTTTTACAACTCAAACTCATAGATAATTCTGTGAGGGTTTCTTTAAAGTGGCTGGAATGCAATTAGAATAGAAGCGCACTAAAGCCACGGGCTACTAGTAATATGAACAAGTGAACGGTGGATTTAGAGGATCAGTAGCAGCTACTTGTACCACTGTTAACTGTAACTACACCCATATTTGCTCTTTTCTACCATTAGGCTTAGTGTCTCCCACTACCTCGCCAACAATTCAATAAAATGGGGAAAGAAATTTCCGTTTTCGAAATAGACGGTTAGATCCCATACCGTTTTCCATCACCACTCATGCAGCAGAGTCTGATGAGTATACAAACGCATACATCAGCTCCAGAAACTGAAGTTTAGCAACAGCAGGTAAAACATTTGAATGTATTACAGATTACAGTGGAATCACTTTTTACTATTCCACATTCTGTCATCTCGCCTCATCCTGACTGTTTCGGTGACTATTAATCGCTCTGATCCCATGAACCACCGTCCCCAGTCCTTATATAAACCTTTCTTTAGATTGTACAGGAATGATAATCTTTAAGCGTTCTATTATTTACTTAGTTCACCTTAAATGAAGCATGATAAAGGAAACAAATTTGAGGATAGTATTTCATCAGTTACAACTGTACGTCTTAATACTTAATAAATAATACTTTAACTTGTGAATAAGTGACAAATACTAACGTGTGATACTTTAGTTGTAGTTTATAGAAACAAGTCAAACTTTTTGGTGCTAGTAGTTAACAGTTAACACCGTAAACAATAATTTGCTTATAGTGAAACATTTAAGTAAGCAGAGTAGTAATGGCGACCATAATTAGATACGTTAACCTTAGTAATAGGATTGTATGCTGAAAACAAATTGACTATTGTATTATTCCATATAACCCCGTTTTTTCAATGGCAATCCATTGTTTACATTGAGACCTTTGCACTATTCCCCCAACTTATGCTGCCGGGAGAAGGCAAACCTTCAGGGTTCAAAGTTGAATGTGCATTAACGCCACGCAGAACGGAAACGAGTCGGCCTTCCTTAACAATAGCTGCAACCCAAACTTGAAAGTGGAAGTATATAACATCAAGCTGACACCATATGTCAGCAATATGTTACCAACGTATGTGTAGCAAATCGATACATTCTCCCTAGAAGAGCTCGACATTCAATATGTTGATGCTGTCAACAGCAAACGAAAGGTCTGTTCCTCTTCACCCTACCATAGATTCATTCAGTTTGTAACTTTTTGTTGCAGGAGTTAGTATGTGAAACATGTCTTGTACATCACTGCAGTTGTCATAAAAATAACTTTGAACTAATACCTTTAGTTTAAAACAAATGATGCCATCTAAAACAAGAAAAAACCGAAAACCAAGTATTTTGAGAAGTACCTAAGGCAATCATTTGTTCAGTTATTGAGAAATTTAAGCATGATTCTGAATCCGTAATAGACTTTGAGTCTTGTGCTACAGCTCGTAGACTGATCCAAAAATTGGATTAGTTGTTTTTCCCATGGAGTTTTAGTGTTTCCCTTTTGAAAACTAATTGTCGATTTTAAAACTAACATCTTTCAACAAACTAAAACGCTTTCTGATATTTATATATGCCTTCCAAAAACAATCAGAAAGCATCCTTGGCTTGCTTTCTAAACATATGTATGCAGTGGTAAGACAAAGGTCTCTCACAGTTTGAAACCAAAACATTTCTGCATTAAATTTGTTTTTATTAAAATTTAACAAATCAGGCCCAGCTTTAGTGGACCTTCTTTTTGTATACTATTTAACTCAATAATAAAATCTTGAACCAATTTTTCACAGTACCCAAAAACATTGGTTTCGCAGATGTTTATATCCATTATTAGTTTTCATGTTTTACTTATGTGTCTTTAAATATGGTTTGACGTTTGTTCCCGTTAGTTGGTCCGGTTACTTTTTCGTGGTATGTGACAATTAGTTTTTGTACAAACTCTGTAGTGGATAGAGTTATCAGTGAATGATAAATCATCATCGTAACTTGTTTTTGCATAGGGGTGGAATCATAGAAAAATCGTCGAGATGTTTGAAAGTAACGTTAATACGGTTACTGGGGTCATTATTAGAATTTGGGAAGCTGGAATTTAGGCAAGCAAACAAAGATCTAGAATCTCCGGAAATTTATGGAGTTACTTCAACAAAGATCCGGAAAAGCAGATGAAGCTTGGAAATTTTATTGACAGAACATTCTCCGACGACTTCATGAGGTTATTTTCAGGGTTTCCGCACCTAACAACGCGTCTTGTGCATGACATGAACCTAGAATGGGATGGGACTATCCATTACCCCGCAGCAATAGGGCCAAGTTCTGTGTCTACGACAAGCCGATATGTATTTTTGCTAATAAGTTCAAAGGGTTTATAAGCGCGCAGGGCGATTTAAATCTCTAAAACTATCTCTACCTGAATACTAATTAGTTATTGACTATAAAAATTGACGTAATCTTTTCCCATCTATGTTTATATCGCGTGACATATGTTTAGTACTGTGAAAATTTGTGTAAAAGATACTGAGTTAATAGTATACCATAAAAACCTTCATTAAATTAGGAATCCATTCTGGAAAATTGTAATGAAAATTTAAGCGCACAATTACTATGTGTAAACTGTGAGATTATCTTTGCTACTCAAACCTTTGTGCACCCTTACTTGTGTACGTGAGCATTGCCTTATTACTAACAACATGCTACTAAATGAAAATATTTCTTTGACAGCATTCTAAATTTCTAAATTTTCTCATCCTATTCACTTTTCATCTCTTCTGCGTTTCACTACAGGAATTTTGAAATTGAAACTAATCTATTAAATTTTCTCATGGTTTTCTCATTCTTAAATACAATTTAACTTTCACAATCGACTAGTTCCGATTATCAGTTAACTGATTGTTTATTTTTTGAAACGCTAAAAATGTTTTACTCATTTCTCGTATTATCACTATCATTCAATTTAAGGGTGAAACAAATTTGGCAAAATATGTCATAATTTTGGCACACGGCTGCAAAGAGTTTCGATTTAAATCTAAAGACACACTGTAATTAATTAAATATTTCTAGACCAATTCCGCACTTTCGAAATCCTAAAATTCTCATTGAATAGATATTAACACTAGAGATAATATTAAAAATGCAAAACCTAAATGAGGTGTAAGAAATGTATATAGTGGAGAGATCTAATATACTTAGCGTATGGAGTGTTAACCCAGCTTTACACTATTCTCAATTAAGTAAATATGATTAACAGCAAATTCATCTGAACCTGAATTCCAATTATCTTTCACGTAACTCCAGAAATAATTTTAGTAGTTTTTTGTCTGTTTCTGGCATACAAATGTTGATTAATGATCATGATGATGTTCTCATAATGTTGTTGGAAATCCTTTTCTGATTTTCAGATGTTTTTTACGCCTAAAGGAAAATAATTAAACACGTGAATGAACGGAAATGTTATGAAAATACTCATTACGTAAAATTGTAATCAATGATAAAAGGTTTAATGAAAGGCGTGTCAATTTGAGCAAGTACAGAGTACAGTTTAAGATAAATATTTTCATTTTTTCAACACTTTATTAGTCATATTTCTGCGTGTGTTTGGTAAGGCATGAATATATGATTAATGGATAAAAAGGATCAAATAAAAACTTGCGTAAAAATATCATGGATCTTATCTTCCCAAAAAATAAAAAAACAATCTTTCCGAACCAACCTTAAGGTTGATTTCTCATGCGACCATAAACTAGGATGATAGTGAATTGACAATTCTTGTCACTGACGATAGGATATGTAATTGTCATTCCCTCAATGCATCGTGGGAATAATTTGGAAGTCCGTTCAAGCCTAAAATTGACAAACATTTGAACATTTAATTAAACGATATTATTAATTAAGGAATTAAAGACACAAAAATATTGAGTGTTGCTGAAAGATTTTGAGAAATTTTTACCACCTGGCAAGTGATGAGATAATTGTGGGGTATTATAAGAAATTATCGTCAAACAACTTATATGGTTTCACCACCCACTTTTTGTTTAACTGGGGAATTCATCAGCTTAAAATTAGAAAGTTCACAAGCGTTGTCAAATATATTACTTCATAATTCTTTTCAATCTTACCTCACATCAGTTCAATCAACTATTTATGTTTGCGTACTAATAAAGGCCTTTTCAAATAAATTCACTGACAAGTTCACATTACCTAATCTTTTCACTCTCCTTCCAAATTTAGGCCAATCAGTCACCTAGTTTATGTGCGTAATGAGCTCTGAATGTGATAACTTTTCACTTTTACAATATCCAGATGCGCAATAAAACGCATCTGGATGGTATAAGGGCTCAGTCTATAATGCAAAGAACGAAGCTGAAAGAATATTCAACGAGCAAGAATTTTTTTGGCGAGATGAGTTGGAATCGTCTTCGCTCTGATGATCGCTCGCTATGATGAAAGAGAAGGGCTCATTTGAATGTGTCGAGTGTGCAACAAAACTCCACGCACGATAGGTACAACATAAACACAAGCAACCCTACTCGACTATATTGATGCTCATCATAAAGGCATAGCTAGGACGCTTGCTCAACAAGCTCAATCTCTGCTTTGGCTGACCGGTTGTCAAAACCAAGGCAAAAAATTTATATCTACACGTAGTAAAGAAAAATTCCAGTGATGCTAATGAACCAGAAAAGCAAGCAACTCAATACACGAATGCTTTAGGGGCACGGTGAACATATGGTTACCCTTTGATCTTTGATATAATATATAGACCTCTCTTTGTGAATATTCTCCATATTCTTATAAAAATCGGAAAACGGGTTTCTCTTGTGGATTCATAGTATAATCTGAAAATGCAATTGATTTTGACCTGCTTGTGCATTCCATGCTCTGCACGATGATGATGATGATCATTGACGACAATGAAGACGTTCGAGGTAGAAAACACGTCACCTTTGTTGAATTCAGCTGCTCTAGCTTGTATAAAATGAGGTTGACGCTCAGTCTGTTTTCCTGTTCATCTGCATAATAACTACATTGACTTGCGGACTGTTCTACAGGTTTTCTGGTATAAAAATAACAGATAAAATCGGCAGCTTGACCTATGTTGAAGATATAGGACGCTGTTGTGCATACAATGGATGTAGTAACCTACATGAATATTACATATTTGCACTTGCTGACACAACCTAAGTTCAAAAAAAATGATGATGATGATGATATTTCAGTTTTGGTGCTACAAAGATTGCGTGATGAAATGCATAAAATGCTATTGATGATTGAAGTACAAACTCCACAGAAGATGAGAAGCACCGCATGCATGGCGTACCAATTTTCCCGATGAAACCAGGTCTGTTATATAATAATTATTTATATGAAATGGTTGGAGATTCCCGAATGGTATTAAGTAGCTGTGGCCAAGAGCTGCTTCAAGTGGCCTTCCCTTTGGATCTATATCTGATTTCTTCATGGATGATTGATGCTACCCATGAATTGAAACAGTGATTGCAGTTGTTATCATGGCATTTTAACATATTGCTGCTCATTATGTCAGTGTAAAACAAAAACAAAAACCATTCCACTCTAGAGGACTAAAAAACTAAAATAAAGACCTATAAAAACTAGAGAATAACTAGAGAATTGAGATGCATGAGATTTTTTGGATGAGAAGCACAAGCGTCTTTTGTCATGTTGAGGTCTCGACATTATTATTAAAGCAGGTATGAATGGATGTAATTTTTATGGGAAAATACGCTTACGATTTACCCGTCCCAAGCACACACTCACATCGTACTGCTAGATAACTTGCAATAGCTCAAATAAAAACCAATTTGAAAACAATAAAAATCATTTATACCACCATTTTTGTGCAGCTCACTCGACTTGTGTATCAATTTATTATGCACCCGTCCTTGATGATTTCAGTCTGGATTGTAAGAAGCAAAAAAAACATGATTTTGATGATGGCAATTCACTGAAAATTAGCACCAATTTATAACAGAATACTGACCATTTTAATGCTCGAAAGGCTATGGAGCACCATGGAGCCCGTAATACTTCGAGACTATTAATATTAACCTTAATATATTAAGTTATCATTTTATTTTTATGTAAAAACATCTTCAATAGACTTGTAGAAAATAATTTCAATAAAAATAATAAATTCATAATGAGTTTCCTATAAGTCTGTTTTCTGACGATGTTTATTGAAGAAATTCAAATATCCCAACACAATTGTTGAACTACATACATCTTACGTTGTTAGCAGAACTGAAGAGTTAAAGGTGAAAGCAGGAAGGAGAAAGTATTGTTGACAGTTCAGTCGCCTTCTACATTTTAGAATTTTGTAAAGGAGAAACTCTTGAAATTAAATAGTTCATTCAAATTCTAAATATGTACACTCTCATTGTAAACATTAAATTGAGAGTAACCATTTACATATATTCTATTGATTAACATACCAGATCAAACAATGATTGCAAAAATTTAGCATTAGTTTTATGAATGTTTTTGATGTGGAGCCGGAGTGTATCGGATATCCCATACGATTTTGGGCACACGTGGCATGAGTACGGTCGTTCTTGAATGTGTCCGCGAATGTGGCCTTCCAAGTCTTGGTTGCAAACAAACCTCTTCTCACAGAACAAGCAGCTAAACAATTTTTCATTTGGAAAAGCATGAATACGCAGGTAGTGATTACGTCTTCGGCTGCATTGCCTAAATGATTTGGGGCAATGTGAACATTTGAAACTTTTAATGTTTGTTGAACATCCATGTGATACTTCAATCCCAAACCTTTTTCCGCATATTGTACACTTGTATGGACTCTCATTCAAATGAGTCATAAGATCTTGCAGTTCGCCGAAAGCAAACTTTCTTCCGCATAAATCACAAGAATAAGGACAATTTTTCGTGCACAGCCCGAATGACGTTTTAAACTTGTTTGGAACTTGAATACTGCGATACATATGGAACATTTGTGCGGTTTGTCATTTGAGTGAGTAAATCGTGCTTGTACAAACTTTCAGGTAGAGAAAAGTCACAAATGGAACAAGAGTATGGTTTCTCACCCGAATGCACCCGGGTGTGATTATCAAGTCCAGTAAAGGATGAAAACATCTTGTTACAGAACATTCAAAAGAAAGAGGTAAAGTGTGCTCTCTGAACGTGCCCATTAAGAGCCGATGGTTGTGCAAATGTACGTGGACATTGCACAAAAGTAAGGCTTCTCCTTTGTGTGCCCCCTAATATGTGTGTAGAGGTGGGAGGAGGAGCGGAGCGGCTTGGCACATATAGGGCATGTCTGGGGACGTTCTCCAGTGTGCGTTTGTAAATGAGACTTGGCGCCATAGTTAAATCTGAATGTTTTGGGGCAGAGTGGACATTTTAAGCTCTTTTTGAAACTGAAAACAAATCAAAAAATTAGGATGGTTAAAATTTAATTTATTTAATGTAAGCTCTAAATATTTAAACATTTGATGGCACTTTTTACCTTTCATGAGTACGCTGATGGTAACGAAAAGAGGATTTCGCTGCGTATGACTTTGGGCATGTAACACACAAATGGATTCTCTTGGATGTGTATTCTGATGTGGCTCTCGAAGGACGGCAAAGTTGTAAAACTTTTTTTTACAAAACAAACAATGATGTTTTCTCGCCACGGAAGAGTAATGCATTATGCGATAATGTGCACGCATATTTTCCAAGGAAAAGAATACTTGAGCACATTGTCCACATTCAAAGTTCTTTTGTGACAAATTTGATGACACTGCAGGCCTTCTTGGTTCTAAACTCTTTCCACAATCGGCACACTTGTGAGGGGTTTCTTTGGTGCGTTTTCATATGAGAAAAAACGTGATCCTGCATAACCAAGCGCTTTCCAGATATTGCACGGTAGCGCAGTCTGCACTATTTGTGCTGTGTTCTCTAATCAGGAATCAGGTTTTAAATGATTCGGGCAACTTGGACATTGGTAATTTTTCTTCAGAATGAATTGCGGAATGCCTTAGCTTATCTTTGCTCACAAATGCTGCTCCACAGCGGAACATGAGTAGGGCTTTCGCCGTGTGAGTTTTCATGTGAGTATGAGTGATCCCTTGCCGGAAAATAATTTATTGCAAACTAGACATTTGTTTCGCCCGTGAGCGTCTTTTTTGGGCTTTCGATTTTGTGCCTTTCTCTTTCGTCTGGTGCTTGTTAGTGATGATTAGTTGTTGAGGTTGTGGTAAGAGGATTCACAGAACCAGGTTGCATCACTTGGTAATTCATAGAAAGCTATGCTTTCTAACTTACTAGAACGAAAACAGAAATTAGCTCCCACTTGCGCTATTCACAAAAAATATTTGAAAGCTTTAACTCATTTTAATAAACTGCTATAAACTCATATGAGAAAAAGAATTGATTCAAAGTTCGTTTGTGTGCTTGCTTTAGTCACTGAGATTGCAATGATTATGCTCCTGAAAGTTGTTTACAAAAAGGACATGCTTTGTCAAGAGCGAGCCAAAACATTTGTGTACGGGGCCTTTCTGTACACAACAACCTACTCATCTTTATATGTTTTGAGGTGACAGTGCAGTGGTAAATACATGGTCTCCAAGCCACAGCTTGTGTGTATCAAGTATCATATTCAAGAGCTACCCAAGCTTGAAAGCTCACACATTACTACTTTGGTTTTATATTTTTTTCAGTCTGCATAAATATGAAGCTATGGTTGAGTACATTGGTGGTGCAAGCAAGTGGAAAATGAAGCAGAGTAAAAGATACTCGGTCACTGTGTAAAAGGTTTTGGACTCTTCTGAAAAATGCATGTCTATTGAGATTCCAAAATTTCAAAGCAGAGTTTAGTTCAGTTTAGTTTAGTTATGCGGTGAGCATGGACTAAGGTACATAATTCACACGTCAATGCAGATGCTGATACGACTATGTGAAGAAACCTCATTGAAATGATGCGCACTTGCTACCACATATTGTCAGCATTTGCCCAACTTCACACTGAACATATAAGTAACATTCTTTTCGTGTGCTTGGGCAACAGTGTTGCCAAAAGTTGATTCGCTTACCTGATTTAAATGGGGGATACAAAGGATGGTAACGCTGTCCAAAAGTTATCCATGAACAAATTCGATAAGAAAACGTCATGATGATCATGATAAAAATCAAGACTTTATCTGGCTGATATTTGTCAAGTAACATTTTACAAAAAAAAATG
>LJIJ01002561.1:0-25687 GCA_001718145.1 Orchesella cincta
CGAATACTCGCCACCTGCCATAAATTTGTATTGCTATCTCGCGTTGATTTTAAACGTCGTCAAAAATATCTCGTGAACATTTATTATGTTGTTATTAAATAAGGTAGATGTAGGAATAGAAATGATAATAGAGTGAATGTAGCAAAAATGGCTTATGCGCAAATTATCTAGAAGAGGTCAGTTTATATTCCATTAGATAAAAACTCAAACTGAATTATGAGACTCGCGGACACTTCGTTGCCATTAGACAACATCGCGACCAACAGACACCGGTTTTGCGAACAATGCTGAGTGAGAATTATCAAATAGAATCTTGCATTATTAGAAGTTATTTACAATAAGAAAAAACCAGCTCATTTTCCCATTGGTATGGATTCCAGGGTAAGAATGTTTTGACTGAAAACCAGTTCTGACTATTGTTTCCATACCGAATAATAAAAGCACATGCGAAGATGACCTTACAACAGCTCAGATCAGTTTGAATATGCTCGCCTGAAATGAGTATTGAAATCATTCATTCTCTACATTTATCGTCTTAACAAAGCTTCGCATTTGAGTGTCTCAAACCCCAATGGACGTTGCATCTAGGGCAAAAGCAGGAGTGTGATGGATTGGGAGAAATAAAAAGTTTAATCACAGGTAAACCTAAGTTGAATATAAATTGTTTTAGGATTGAAAAAAGTATCGGTATCAACTTATAGTAAAATTTATTTCAACCTCATCAGAATTTCTGATAAGTGCGCTGAGGGAACTCCAGCCAGTTCGAGAGTACATCTCATCAGTTGCGAAGATGATTCTATACTGCTCGTTTACTTGGAAAGGAAGAAAGTATAGGCCAAATCATGCATGGGAAACGGTATTTACGATTTTACAATGTCAACATAACTAAAAATATCAATGGAAAGTTGTTAAAGTGTTATTTGCTATATAGCTTCTCCGCTACGCAGAGGTTCGGTTTCAATGAGTATCCCGAATTGTTTCCCAGCCACTGTACCCGAATCCTTTTTTTCAATTTTTAAAACTGGGTGTTGTTGGTTCTCGTTAAAGAATCGTGATCATTTGGGTCGAAGGATACTATACTTTAATTTTGGTAATTCGATGAATATGGTATTAGTATTAGTTGAAATTTCTTAGCTATGAGGACTACGCTTTTAATTGAGGGTTTTGCACGTGATCTGTGCCAGAAAAATGGAACCCCGTGAACTTTCTATGCGAAACAAATCACTTGCGACGGTGCACTCTTTTTATAGACCGTCTCCTACGGACGAGCGACATGATGAATAACGCGTGTAGTCATCCGTACTAAACTGCACTGATTCGGAATGAAACATTTAAAAGCAACCTCGCTCCGTGGAATTTTGCAACAGATAAACATATTTTATGTGAGTTTCAAAAAATTCTACGATATGGTTTCAAATTTCTAATTTATTGCCAAAATTAACAATCAAATGATTGTTATGAAAGTACGCGTACCCAGTTAAATTGAAGGCGATCTATTATCTAAATGTTCCATCATATGCTCTATATTTTCACAAACTTGTGAAACCTTTCTTATCCAAGAAACTCAAAGAAAGGGTAAGAATAATTTTTATTGTGGGTTAAGTAGTTGGATACAATTTAAATGTCGTTTACAGGTTGAATTATGAAAATTGTTAATGTGTCTTTAACTAGCTAATTGTTTCGACAACTGACCAGAAGTTTGCTGTTCTACACAAGAACATTTCTCCAAAACTGCTTCCAAAAGTGCTTGGAGGGTTTGGTGACAACGAGACCGCTCTTGATTTGAACCTTTTTTATAATGATAATCAATAAATTCTCCATACAATCTCTAGGTATAGTAATCTACACCGCTGGTAAGATTTATTTTACACAAACTAAGAGGTTGCTGATATCTTGCACCAAAAATTTATATTTGGGAATGAAAATGCATTCAGAATTCAGGTGTATTTAAATTGTGACACTTTGACGGCAGTTACTAAAATTATGTATTATTATTTTATTTTTATAATGATTAGATTTGATGGAGTTTAATGAGAAAGTGATGTAGGTTTGCGTCCTGTCGTTGTACCAGATTATGAATATATTCCTTGCATTTATGTAATATTGTTAATTATTAATCGTCGCGCAATTTTACGTACAACATCACGCTCAAACTCATCTTTCTGTAATGAAACAATTACGGAGCAAATAACGCATGGAACACGACATTAAAAATATGACATAATTTGTTTGTAAAGTATCCAATATCCAACTATTTAATATTAAGTATAAAGTAAAATAATTAAACGCCATACATAACGTACTCATTTTGATTATTGACACCAATGGAATGGAAATATAGCATTTGAAAATTACGCATATCCTGGCGGGTGTTTGCGACTAATTAAATTATCTTGCATAATTTCATTCAAGGAATTTTGCTATGCGAAAGCTCCATTCTATGCATATACAACTTCGAAATCAATACACCATTCTACAGAAAAAAGAAAGGAATCGAATGGTAAGTGCTGTTTGCTTGCAGTTTGGATGCCAAAAGTAGATCCTGACTGCGAATATTTATTTTTTTTCTTAATAGGTAATGGAATAGGATGAAAGTAAAGAATGCAAAATTGTCACTACATCATGTAACAGTAACATTGAAGTTACGTTTCATCAAAATTCCTTCTATAGTTTCATAAAAATCACTGTTGGATCACTATTAAGCTAATGTTTGATATACTAATTAGTAAACGAACTCAAAATCGCAATAAAATGTCTATGAAGCATTTTGGAATAATTGTCTTTCGGTACCTGGTACACAAATGTGAGTTTACAACGTTTACTAAGCAAGTGTAAATTTACTGGAACGTATTCAGAATTTAGCCAAAAATGAGTTCTTACACTCATACTTGATTTAAAAGCTCAATTGACCTTAGACTTTGTCAGGATTTAAGATTACAGAAGAGAATGTTGAATCCGCGAATAAAATCTTTGCAAAAACCATCTTTTCATATCAAATATTTCTCACTGAAAACCGACCTAGTTTGAGTTTCTCATAGTTTCTCTAAATGTTTTGATTGAAACCAGTTTTACCTATGGTGTTTACCTGGCTGTCCAGACATGACTTCCTCTTGAAACAAGGAGAGCATGAAAACGGGAATGAAAGTCATTCGAACCTTTATCGTATGCTCCATTCATTTTGCTGTATCATAAGCGTGAATGGATTGAGCTTCAGTTATGAATAAAAATTTGCCATAAAAAGAAACGCAGAAACAGATCGATTGATGTTACAATTAGTCATGAAAGCACTTCAAAAAAAAACTGCATGCAAAGTTTCTTAAAGACGTTGGAAAAATGGTTGTTGTTCAGTCATTCTATTCATACCTTAACAAAACGAATTTTGACGATTTTTCTCATTCCAGTAGTCATTACTCACACCCTCGTATACTTTGTATCACCGTCGCCAGTAAGTATCTCGCATCCGAATCCTGCATTTACTTCAAATTTGTAATGGAAAGTACAGGAAGCTTTACTAAATGCTACGTTTGTATATTTATGTTTCTGCCGAATGTAAAATTCAGATTAAAGAATATTTATATGAACACAACATGCAGATACTCGAGGAGACCTGTCGCAAATCGGCAACAAAGGTATTGCTATTGATTTTTGCAATTATTATACTGCTGAATGAGAATCAACGAAATAAGATTTCGCAATATTAATGACTTCAGAGCTACTTCTTTGAGAAAGAAAAAAACCAGTTTCTCATTTAAATGGACTCCTTTGTAACATGGTAAGTATAAAGTATAGTGAAACTAGCTCTGACTAGCAGTCTACCAGGCAGACCGAGCCCATAGTAAATATCTGAACTGCCTCCAGCAAAGAACATTTTGGCGAACGACAAAGTCATTGCTGAAATGCTCGTTGAAATGAACACCTAGTCATTTTGACCTTTCCGTTTTGCGTTTGCAACTGCGCAAATTGAGTGACTACAAAATGGAAACTGCATCAAGAAAAGAGCGTGATGGTTTGAAGGAACTGAAAAGTTTAATTACTGGTAAATCATAATCTACTATTTGAATTGAAAGGCAGTTTCCATTTTGTAGTCACTCAATTTGCCGCAGTTGCAACGCAAAACGGAAAGGTCAAAATGACTAGGTGTTCATTTCAACGAGCATTTTCACAATGACTTGTCGTTCCCAAAATGTTCTTTGCTGCGAGCAGCTTTCAGATATTTACTATGCTCGGTCTCTGCCTGCGTAGACTCTAGTCAGAGCTAGTTTCACTCATACTATACTTACCATGTTACAAAAGGAGTCCATTTAAATGAGAAACTGGTTTTTCTCTTTCTCAAGAAGTAGCTCTGAAGTCATTAATATTGCGAAATCTTATTCGTTGATTCTCATTCACAGTATAATAATTGCAAAAATCATACAATACCTTTGTTGCCGATTTGCGACAAGGTCTCCTCGGAGTATCTCATGTTGTGTTCATATAAAATACTTTAATCTAATTTTACATTCGCAGAAACATAAATATACAAACGTAGCATTTAGTAAACTTCCTGTACTTTCCATTACAAATTTGAAAGTAAATGCAGGATTCGGATGCGAGATACTTACTGCGACGGTGATACAAAGTATACGAGGGTGTGAGTAAATGACTACTGGAATGAGAAAATCGTCAAAATTACGTTTTGTTAAGGTATGAATAGAATGACTGAACAACAACATTTGTCCAACGTCACTAAGAAACTTTGCATGCAGTTTTTTTTGAAGTGCTTTCATGACTAATTGTAACATCAATCGATCTGTTTCTCGTTTCTTTTTATGGCAAATTTTTATTCATAAACTGAAGCTCAATCCATTCACCTATGATACAGCAAAATGAATGGACATACAGCATAAAAGGTTCGAAATGATCTTTCATTCCCGTTTTCATGCTCTCCTTGTTTCAAGAGGAAGTCATGTCTGGACAGCCAGGTAAACACCATAGGTAAAACTGGTTTCAATCAAACCATTCGAAACTCAAACTAGGTCGGTTTTCAGTGAGAAATATTTGATATGAAAAGATGGTTTTTGCAAAGATTTATTCGCGGATTCACATTCTCTTTCTGTAATCTTAAATCCTGACAAGTCTAAGGTCAATTGAGCTTTTAAATCAAGTATGAGTGTAAGAACTCATTTTTGGCTAATTCTGAATACGTTCCAGTAAATTTACACTTGCTTAGTAAACGTTGTAAACTCACATTTGTGTACCAGGTACGAAAGACAATTATTCCAAAATGCTTCATAGACATTTTATTGCGATTTTGAGTTCGTTTACTAATTAGTATATCAAACATTAGCTTAATAGTGATCCAACAGTGATTTTTATGAAACTATAGAAGGAATTTTGATGAAACGTAACTTCAATGTTACTGTTACATGATGTAGTGACAATTTTGCATTCTTTACTTTCATCCTATTCCATTACCTATTAAGAAAAAAATAAATATTCGCAGTCAGGATCTACTTTTGGCATCCAAACTGCAAGCAAACCACTTACCATTCGATTCCTTTCTTTTTTCTGTAGAATGGTGTATTGATTTCGAAGTTGTATATGGCATAGAATGGAGCTTTCGCATAGCAAAATTCCTTGAATGAAATTATGCAAGATAATTAATTAGTCGCAAACATCCGCCGGGATATGCGTAATTTTCAAATGCTATATTTCCATTCCATTGGTGTCAATAATCAAAATGAGTACGTTATGTATGGCGTTAAATTATTTGACTTTATTCTTACTTTTACTTATACAACGCAAGCAATCATATTTTTTTTAATATCGTGTTCCATGCGTTATTTGCTCCGTAATTGTTTTCATTACAGAAAGATGAGTTTGAGCGTGATGTTTTACGTAAAATGCGCGACGATTAATAATTAACAATATTACATAAATGCAAGGAATATATTCATAATCTGGTACAACGTCAGGACGCAAACTTACATCACTTTTTCATCCAAACTCTACCAAATCTAGTCATTAAAAATATAAAATAATAACACATAATTTTAGTAACTGACGTCAAAGATTCACAATTTAAATACACCTGAATTCTGAATGGATTTTCATTCCCAAATTTAAATTTTTGTTCAAGATATCAGCCAACTCTTATTTGGTGGAATATAATTCTTACGAGAGGTCCGGATTACTACACTTCGAGATTGTATGGAGAAATTATTGGTTGTCATTATAAAAAAGGTTTAAATCAAGAGCAGCCTCATTGTCACCAAACCCTCCAAGCACTTTTGGAAGGAGTTTTGGAGAAATGTTCTTGTGTAGAACCTCAAACTTCTGCCCAGAGTTCGAAACAATTAGCTAGACGAAGACAAACAAACAAAGTATCATAATTCAACCTGTAAACGACATTTAAATTGTATCTAACTACTTAACCCACAATAAAAATTATTCTTACCCTTTTGCTGAGTTTCTTGGATAAGAAAGGTTTCACGAGTTTGTGAAAATACAGGGCATAAAATGGAACATTTAGATAATAGATCATCTTCAATTTAACTGGGTACGCGTACTTTCATAATATATCATTTAATTGTTACTTTTGGCAATAAATTAAAAGTTGAAACAATATCATAGAATTTTTGAAACTCACATAAAATATGTTTATCTGTTGCAATATCCCACGGAGCGAGGTTGCTTTCAAATGTTTCATTCCGAATCCAGTGCAGTTTGCTACGATGACTACACCGTTATTCATCATATCCTCGTCCGTAAGGAGACGGTCCATCAAAAAGAGTCACCGTGGCAGTGATTTGTTCCATAGATAGTTCACGTGGTTCCCATTTTTCTGCACAGATCACGTCAAAAACCTCAATTAAAAGCGTAGTCTCATAGCTAAAAAATTTCAACTAATACCATATTCATCGAATTACCAAAATTAAAGTATAGAATCCTTCGACCCAAATGATCCCGATTTTTTAGTAAACCAACAACTCCAGTTTTAAAAATTGATAAAAAGGATTGTGGAACAGCTACTGGAAACATCTCGGGATATTCATTGAAACGAACCTCCGCGTAGCGGAGAAGCTATATAGCAAATAACACTTTAACAACTTTCCATTGATATTTTTAGTTTTAGGTGACATTGTAAAATCGTAATACCGTTTCCCACGCATGATTTGGCCTATACTTTCTTCCTTTCAAGTAAACGAGCAATTTAGAATCATCTTGAGAAACTGATGAAATGTACTCTCGAACTGCTGTACTGCCCTCGCCGCTTTTAAGAAACTCTGATGAGTTTGAAATAATTTTTACTATAAGTTTATATTCTTTTCAGTTCTAAACAGTTATAGCAAACTCAAATTAACTTTTTATTCCTTCCAATCCATCTCCCTCAAGTCTTCCATAGATGCAACATCCATGGGTTTTGGAGACACTCACTACGCACTTTGCTAACAAGAAAGCTGTAGAGAATGAATGATTTGTATGCTCATTTCAGCGAGCATTTTTAAAGTGACCTGTGCTATTGAATAGTCACTTACGCATGTGCTTTAGTTATTCGGCATGTAAACACTAATCAGAGCTGGCTTCAATCAAAACATTCTTACCGTGGATTGAATACCAATGAGAAAATGAAACGGATTTTTCACTTATATTGCGAGATTCTAATTTGTTGAATCTAACTCAGATTGTTCGCACATCAGTATCTGATGGTTTGCTGTTGCCTAATGGCAGAAGGGTGTCCGGATTGTCATATTCAGTTAAAGTGCTTATTTAATAAGAATATAAACTCAATTTTTTCTGAATAGTTCTCACACACCATTTTAGTTACCTTTACTTTATCATCAAAACCAACTCAACATTGACCTGTAAGTCTGTTAGGAAAAAATACTCGTGAACAATTTACAACGGCGTTGAAAATTAGTGCAAAATAGTGATGCCGATTGTGTCAAAAAAAAGAGTATTCGACAACTTGAATAAGGCAGTCCTCACAATTGTGATTGACTGAGCTATGAATAGAATGACCAGTGATCTTCTATCAAAATGCTATACAACTTCATTCTTTGTCTCCAATAAACTTTGGAAAACTCTTCAAAACAGTAGGAAACGTGGTTTCAGGTATATTTTTTAGCTAATGACGCGAGTTTGTCGTTGAAATGTTCATCTGCATTGCGTTTGAGCTGTGGATATTTTATTTAACAATTACCAGGCTGTTTTAACGAATATTCAATTATCAGTTATCTCTACATTCACACGAAAGCTGATCATTTCATTGTTTTCCTATAACGTTCCATGCATGGTTCTCTCTACACCTGTTTCCGTTCAGAAAGATGAGTAGCAAATCATCATGTAGGACTTTCTCTTCCATTTAATAAAGTTGAGTAATAGGACCGTCTACTTCTTTGCAACAAAACATTATTCAGTAAAATTGCTCTGTTAGATTCTGTACATCGTTCCATATTTCAAGACCTCCGAATAACCTGCTATTTAATATCAAAATCAATGCAGGAAATTTTGTTAGGCTGACTTTGAAATATGACAAAAATTGAGAGGCAATGAGTATTAAACACATTTAATAAAATTAATTTACATTTTCTTTTCTTTTACAGACCTTACATTTTGTATGACTAAATGTTAAAGTATTTGGAAATTGTGATATGAATGAGCTCTTAGCTTTAGCTTATGAAATAGAAAGTTCAACGGGAGAGAAGATAATTATACTATTTAGAGCTCTGAAGTCTTATTATAAATAATGTCCAAATCAAGCGCAGTCTCGTTTTCACAAGTCCCTCCAAGGAATTTCGGAAGTAGTTTTGGTGAAATGTTCTCGTGGAGCACTTCAAACTTCCGGTCAGTTGTTGAAATTATTAACTACATTGACAAAATTAAATTTTACTTATTGCAACTGAAAGGATGTTGAAATATAGTAAAGTTTGTTAAATTAGTATTATGCTATTCGTACCCTTTCCTTGAGTTTCTTTGATAAGAATGGTTTAACAAATTTGTGAACATACAGAGCATAAGATGGGAGGTTTAGGTAATAGAACGCCTTCAATCGGATTGGGTACGTGTACTTTCAAAAGAAATAACTTAATAGTCACTCATTGAGAAAAAATAAATTCGTATAAAAACCATTTGAATCTTAGACAAAATAAATTAATTTGTTGCAGTATTGTGCGTGGTGAGGAAGCCTTCAAATGCTTGATTCCCAATCCTGTGCAGTTTGAAATAAAGATTAACCCGTTATTTATCATATCTTCGTCAGAAAGAAGCCGGTCTATGAAAAGAGTCACCGTAGCAGTGATTTGCTCCAAGGATATTTCACTGGGCTCCCATTTCCCTATATGAATCACATGTCAGTCTTCAAAAATATATACGGACATTTAATAGGTTATAACTAAAAACATTTCCCTTACGACTAAGACTTACCAAAATTAAAGCACAGAATTCTTCGACCCAGATGATCACGAGTTTTTAATAAACTTACAACACCAGTTTTAAAAATTGATAAAAAGGAGTCCGGAACAGTTTCTGGGAACAATTCGGGATACTCATTGAAACGAACCTCTGCGTAACGCAAGAGCTAGAGTAAATTTATATCATAATTCATTTTTACTGAACTGGGTTTAAATTTCAAATATCTTGAATAATTTGTCCTGATTCTTAATACCGTTTCCCAGGCATGTTTTGGCCTATACTTCCTTCCTTTCAGGTAGATACCCAATTTAGAATCATCATCAGCAACTGCTGAGATGTACTCTCGAACTGCGGGAGTTCCCTTTCCACTTTTTAGAAACTCTAATGGATTTAGAACATTTAGATAGAAGATTTAGAATTTTATGCAAAAAATTGAAACACATTTTAATACGAGTCAAGTAAATTATAATTTACCAGTGATGAAATTGTGCATTTCGTGCAATCCATCACGCTCAAGTTCTTCTCTAAATACAGCTTCCATTTTGTAAACTTTCAACCCGTGGACTTGTCCGTGCACGTACGATAGTCAACTTCCCGACAGGAAGCAGGAATAATATGCTTTTACTTCAACGAGCTTTTTCAAAATGGCTTGTTTTCGCTTTCGTCATATCCTTTTTGGTTCAATTTCTGGAATGATCCCCAATGTCACGAGAACTTCATGAGGAGCTGACTTCAATCGAAGCAATATATTGGCATGGAAGAGTAGTGTCAATGTGAGTTTTAAACATGTTTTTTCTCTGTGAGAAATTCTATTTTGGAAACAACTTCGCAAATTCTCACCTTATCATACATCCTAATATACGGCTACATGACTACATGCCAGTGAAATCGCGATTCAGTATGTATAAACTAAAATAAAGCTTACAAATGCACAAGCGTCCATCCATGGGATGTACATGTTTTATGTAGAAAATGCGATATGAATCTTTTATTGCCACTTTAAAATTAGCTGCGAGATATTAACAACAGATAGTATAGTAATATAACGAGTCATTTGGATAGCATTTCGAGTTTGACGAGTTTTGGATAAATTACAATTTAGGAATAGAGCGGCTTTATAATATCCCTATCAAATGCGGTCTCATTTTCCTGCACTCCTCCTAGAAACTTAGGGAGTAGTTGTGGTGAGATATTCTCATGAATCATCTCAAACTGTTTGTCACTTGCAGAAATCAGAATCTACCAAAAATACCACGTTTTTAACAGACAGTCGACGATCTACCATAATAATATAGGATTCTTGTGAATGATTACGAAAAGGCATCACAATCACACACAACAATACTCACCCGTTCCTTTAGTTTCTTCGGCAAGAACGGTGTAAGGATTTTGTAGATGTAGCGGCAATAGAATGGAGCGTTGGCAAAGTAAAAACCCTTGAAGGGAATTGGGTAAGCGTACTACCAAAGAAAATACAAATACACGAATGCATCAATCATGCACCTACGGATCCCGAAATTTTTTTTGTTAGGTTGAAATAAAATGAAAGGTTTTTAACTTACGCAAAATATGTTAATCAGTCGCAACATCCCGTTTAATGAGTATTCTTTCAAATGCTTCATTCCCATTCCCTCACAGTCGATCACCGAAACCAACCCGTTATTCATGACGTCCTCGTCCAAGAGTAGTTTATCCATGAGATGAGTTCCCACAGCAGAAATATCTTCTAAAGATACCTCACTGGGTTCCCATTTCCCTAAATTAAAACAAATTTCAATCACTCATAAGGTTTTCGCGACAAATATTAATATCAATCGCTTTTAACTACGTACCCCCATTCAGAAACATAATTCGTCGGCCCAAGTTATCGCGAGTTTTTAAGATACCAAATACACCGTTTTTAAGAAGCAGATAAGTACATTCTGGTACCGCTACTGGGAACGATTCTGGATACTCATTGAAGCGAACTACTGCATTGCGCTTGAGCTATACGTATAATCGTTTCATTACAATTTTTTTGTGAACAAAATATATTGCATACGTTTGTCATTGATTTGGTTTATAATACCGTTTCCCATGCATGATTCACTCTGCATTTTCTTCCCTTCAGAAAGATCAGAAGTAAGGCGTCATTTTCAGATACGGATGTGATATATTCTCGAATTTGCTTAGATCCTTCTCCTCCATTCAGGAACCCTAAATAAGTGAAAAATATAGTATTTAACGTCTCAAATCTTCTATAAAGAACAACGAGATTGCAATTTACCTTTAATTAAGCCTTTCAGCTCAACCATTCCATCACGCTCCTCTCTGGTTAAAACTTCCATTATTTTTCTATGAATTCAACCACAGTTTAAGTGTATTACACAACCACACTCAACATGAGCACCCACCTTCGGTCCTCAAAATTATTTGGCAAATAATATTCATCAAAAACAAAAGAGTAGCTGAGGTGGATGCCCAGTTCGATGATCAGCTTTGGAGTGAACTGGCCTACAGAATCATCATTTTATCTTGATTCACTCACACCTAAACCATTTCCTAGTAAAAGACTCGGGTTTTGAAAACATGAGTTGTATCACGTTCGCAAAAATAATACGGAACATTTTCAGTATGTTGGTTCAACAGCACCGGCAACGAATTTTTATTTACTTCAGGTCCTGGCTGATGAAACTTGTTTCAATCAGGCAGAGCAAAGATGTGATGGGCCGTAACGGGATGTACACAGTCATTTTATTGTCTGGTCAATGATCAATCGAGAAGCTCAAACTGGTTCTTTTCTGTGTGCAAAATAGTCGGTATGAAAACAATTTTGCTTTCAAATTTGCAACAGTTGTATAATATGCATTATTTTTTGCAAATACTCAGTATATATATTTCAGAATTTATTTAAATTGATAGTGGTAATTTTAAAATTGAATTAGTTTATTGTCAAACGCATTACATTACTTTATTTCAGCTTATCTGTGTAATACAGTAATTATTAATAAGACTCCAGAAATCCATACTGGCATTACAAAAACACAATGCTTGTTTCCAAAAAGTTACCATTTAAATTAAATAGAGAAATTTTGGAAGAATGGTTGGCGACACGTTTTCATGAAGCGCCTCAAACTGTCTCTCACTTGTTGAAATGAAAATCTAATAAAACATGTAATAAAAATGCATGTCTTCAAGTGAAACTGCAAATGACCTTGAAATTTAGACATGAAAGAATTTATTTGTCTAACCCGATCCTTGAGTTTCTGCGAAAGGAAAGGCTTGATTATCTTGTAGATGTATCGGTAGTAAGTTGGAAAGTTTAAAATATAAATGGCTTTAAATCTGATTGGGTAAGCGTACTGTCAAATAAAATATTTAACCAATAATATAAAATTGCGATGTATCATAGGTGGATTGTTTGTAATTCCTGTATGAATTATTATTTTTTATAGCATACGTAATATATGTTTAGCTGTCGTCTCAAAGTACGAAATGAGTACTGCTTCGCATGTTTCAGTCCCATACCCTCACAGTTTTGAATACAAACTAGACCACTCTTAATGAAATCCTCGTCAACAAGGAGATTGTCCAAGAAGTAGGTGGCTGCGACGGACATTTGGTCCAAGGTTATCACACTGGGATCCCATTTTCCTTATTGGAAACATCATTTTTCAAACTCTTCAAAACTATCATCTGTCTGAAGTTATGGACAATTTTTGGGAAAATAATTACCTCCGTTAAAGCATGCTATCCTCCTCCCATATTGATCCCGAGCTTTTAATATCCCAAAGACTCCATCCTTTAAGAACAGAGTAAATGTCTCAGGTATGGGCCCGGAAAATGATTCGGGATACTCATCAAAACGAACTTCAGCTTTGCGTTTTAGCTACGTACATTAAATCTCATCAAATTGAATTCATTTCAGTAATCACTTTTCATGTTTTTCTGAGAGAATTACCGTTTCCCACGCATGCTTCACCCGATGTTTCCTTCCTCTCAGGTAAACAAGCAGTAAAGAATCGTCGTCAATAACTGATGAAATATATTCTCGTACATTCGTGCTGCCATCACCGCTATTCAGAAACTCTTTAACACATATTAACAATAATTATATACAGTTGTTCAAAGTGTAATTTTGCTTCAAAATAATTTACCTGTAATGAAGTCTCTCATCTGAACCAACCCATCACGCTCGTTTGTGGTAGCTTCTTCCATGTTTTTCCACTATAAATAATTTTTATTTTTGTACTATTTCGTAAACAAACGACAAAAACAATTATCAGAAAAGAATAAGAAACCCATCTGATGAATACCGATGGCAGTAAATATTTTTGGAGGAGTTATAAATTTTTCCAGCACAATCGAAGGTTGAAAGACTGGGTTTACGTAAGATCTTATTACTACAGTCGATTGTATTAGTTAATTCAAACCTGGATGCATGATACGAATGAGGATGAAATTTTAGTCAATTCCAGGTGCTTCTCTTGTAATATAAATTTTCCGTAAACAACATCTCAGCGAATATTTACGCTTCAATGCAAAATACTTGGTTGGATATAGATTGAATTGAATCAAACCTGAGAACATTACAATCTGATAACTGCAAACCGGTTGCCCGTGCGAATTTCTTGGCTTATTATGAAAGAATCGTGAAATAATACATTACTCAATCTCTTCTCTGTGTAATAAATACGCTCAAAAACTAATGAACAAAGAGTTTTGGTTTAGATGAGGGTTTATTAGGGAAATCCCAATTTTTATCACTGTATGGGTTAGTAACACTCAAATGGTTTGGGTTTCATGAACTCCCCCAAGAAATTCAGGAAGGAGATCCGGCGACAGAATCTTATATAGTGTTTCAAATCCCTCATCCGTTCCGGTTATACCAAGTGAGAATTGGTATGGAATACGTAGTATTAGACATAATTAAATAATATTTGGTTTAGTATTCAACCGAAATAACTCACCCTTTGTTTGAATTTCTTTGATGAAATGAGCTGACAATTTTGTATACACGTCTGAGGTAGTATGGAAGGTTTACGTAGTAATGCCCTTTAATTTTGATGGGGTAAGCACGCTTGAAACCATATTTAATAACGAAATATCAGTGAAAAGGAATTCAAAAACTCGTGAAATTTTTTAACAGTACTTACTTTTTACCTTACATAAAACAAGAGTATCAATACCAATACATTATGTAAAGAGTACTCCTTTGAATGTTGTATTCCCATTTCTTCACATTTGCGGATTACTATTATACCACGGTTTATTACGTCCATGTCCCAAAGCTATTTGTACATAATGTGGGTACCTGTTGTTGCAATTTCCTTAATTGGAATTTAAATTGGGTCCCACTGACCCGCCTTAAAGCATGCATTAATACAGATGGAGTATCCGGATACTACTCAAACCAGTCTTTTAGCTAAATAAATGCATTTCCTGCTGCTCCCGTTTTTATTTGCACAACGATAATGATAACTGACGAGAAGGATTATGTCACCGGAACTCAGGCTCAAGAGCGAAGCTTCTTATTTTTTTTGTAATTCAGTTCCATTCTTATTACATTACAGCTTCTCAACAGTTAGTCGTTTGATAAATGGAAAAGCAAAGGTAATTGAAATACATATGCATGTTTCTTAGCTGCATGTATAAATAACATTGAAATTTTGCAGATGTAAGGATTATCGTTTTTCTACTTCTGCTCCTTGCATTATTGTATTAGAAAGAATCAAGTTATTGATATTATGGATAAATTAGGAGTAAATTGGAGCATTTGAGTAGAAATATCTTACATTTAGTTGGGTCTCAATGTTTCATATTATATTTATTCCCAGTAATTAATATATGTTTTGGTTGACGATGATGATGTGAAGAAAAGTACTTAAACGGATATTAATTTTCAAGTTGTTGTTTATTTATGAATTGAGTTTTGTTCTTATGCATTATTTTTTCCTAACGCAATTCAGACGCCCATATTGATTCAACGTGGCAGCCAGTATGATCGTCGACCTGCAATCTACTAAATTTAAATTAACAACTTTCAAATTCATGCCGGCGTTAAAATACAAACTACTTAAGGAACTAACGTTCCATGCCTTAATCATTCAAACTAACAACGAAGCCAAATATGTTTTCAAATGCTGTTTTATTTTATTTGAAAACATTCCCAGTCAAAAGCATCCTCATTTTCAAGGACACCACCAAGATACTTCGGAAGTATGGCTGGTGAGAAGTTATTATGTAACATCTCAAACTGTCTCTCACTTGTTGAAACGAAGAGCTGATAAAATTAAGGAAAAAATACATAAACTTTTCAGCTGTAAGTGCAATTAATATTTTTTTAGACATACAAGAAGTTCCTTCATCTTACCCGTTCGTTGAGTTTCTTCGATAGAAATGGTTTAATAATCTTGTGAATATATTGGTAGTAAATTGGAGTATTCAAGTAATAAAATGCTTTAAACTTGATTGGGTATGCAAACTGCCAAATTCAAAAATACAATTAAAACGTCAATTTAACATAACCAATAGATAACAGTTTACCCGTATACCAGTTAATATATAAAGCACTTGCGTAATAAATGTTAATCTGACGTCGCAATGTGCGAAAGGAGTACTGCCTTGCATGGTTCAATCCCATTCCCTCACAGTTTTGAATACACACAAGTCCATTGTTAATGACATCCTCGTCCGAAAGAAGTTTATCCAAGAAGTAGGTCCCTGAGGGAGTCAGTTCGTCCAAAGTTACTTCACTGGGGTTCCATTTTCCTTAATACAGAAAATATTTGAAAAAATTATTATCTTTCAAATTATCAACACAGTTTTCAGAGAGGTACCTGCGTTAAAACATACTATCCTCCTCCCATATTGATCCCGGGCTTTTAATATACCCATGATTCCATTTTTGAACAACAAGGAAATTTTCTCAGGTATAGCTTCAGTGAAAGCTTTGGGATACTCATCAAAACGAACTTCAGCTTTACGTTTGAGCTGTGCACATTAATATCCTGTTTAATGAATTCCAATAATGACTTTTGACATTGTTTAGCTCGAATTACCGTTTCCCACGCATGCTTCACCCTGTATTTCCTTCCTTTCAGGTAGACAAGGAGTAAAGAATCGTCGTCAATAACGGACGAGATGTACTCTCGCACTTTGTGGCTGCCTTTGTCACTATTCAGAAACTCTTAAACATAAGAATGCAATAATCATGACCCATTTGTTTTACCTTTTTTTGTTACTCGTAATTTTTAGAAACTAAATAGTTTACCTTTAATCAGGCACCTCATTTCCATCAACCCTTCAACCTCGTTTGTAAAAACTTCTTCCATTCTCTATAAATATCGGAGTAATTCACAAAACCCCACGAATGAAGCTAAAAATTAATCTGAACTTGGAGCTCATCAGAATGATACTGAAGTCGATTTACGTTTTGTAAAGTCTTGTACATTTTATAAATAGCATCAGGTGCATGGGTTGTAATTGTTCATAAAGTATTACAACATCGGCCGCAAAGCAAAATAGAATATTCGCAGTTCTAATTCGTTTGGGAAAATTATTACCCATAATGGACAAGTCAATTTTTGGTCTGGCCTCGTATGTATTATGTATTACTACCAGTAGAAACGTATTGCCACATCAATCATGTTGGCTATAAATTGAATTAAAATCAGACACAAAACAGCAAGCATATAAACACTGAAAAGCAGTTTCCCGTGCGAATTTCTGGATGTTTTGTGAAAAAATCATGAGACAGTAGTTTACGCAACATAAAAACGACGGACCGAAGAGAAATGAATATCGGTTTACTCAAGCACTGATTTCAAAAATGTCTATTTCTATCGCTTTGTAAAATTTCACTATTATAAAAACAGCCTTGTCATCATAATCTCTACCTCGGAATATGGGTAGAAGGTCTGACAACTTTTTCTTTCACAGAATTTCACAGTTTTCAACCATTTTCTGTTCCGGCTAACATCTTCTGGGAATTATCATCAAGTTGAAGAAAAAAATGCAAGGGATCTACAATTCTTTTTACATGAAATTTTGCATTAGATTCAACCAAAATTATTTTTCCTTTACGTTAGTGTCTTTAAAAGACCTTTTATCTTCTTAAAAAGGTTAACATGTGAGTAATTCACATTACACACAAATTTTGTGTTATATGCCAACTGTTAAACCAACGTAAACACCCCAGAAATCCGTATCTCCAAATTTTAAAAATTGTTTATTCCGCCTTTAAATTGATATTGACGTTGCAAGGCGTGCAAAGCGGAGAAAGCATGGGCCAAGTCATTTGTCCTTTGGTGAATATGGTTGGTATTTTGCGACTTGGTATTCCCAGTCAAGATTAATCTTCTGTTTACGAAGACCTCCAATAAATCTAGGAAGTACGGTTGGAAACCAGTTTTCACGTATCATGTCGAACTGCCTTATACTTGTTGAAATGGAAATCTAATAAAGGCAAAGGCACTTGAAATGCATAAACAATTTAATTGTTTAAATGACCATAAACAAGAATGAGTGAAATTACATTCAGATAAGAAGCATCAGGGATAGATAGTTTTAGGTGGTGATGTCCATTTCAAAATACAGCTTTCAAAGAAACCAATTTGAACTGACTCATTTTGAGAATACTGACTCATTTTGAATATAACTCAGTTGTTTAAAAGAGTTTTGAGACCAGGTTCCTACTACTTCCTCTCCAAACCAAGACTATAACACTGCATATGGTTTCACTTCTTCATCCAAAAGGTCACTGATGCAGTTACTTGAGAATTTTAGTTGGATTAATTCACCAATCGTAATGTGAATTTTCATAAGTGAAATTATTGTATGGTCAACTGAAAACCTGTTATCCATGAGAATTTCGGGATGTATAAAGGAGTTATAGTTCTTTTCATCGTGGGTATCGCATAGATCATATTCGTACTTTTGCGAATTGGATTGGATATACACCATACACCTTCTTATTGAAGATTGTGTTGATTTTGATTACTGAACTACTTGAAGAAAGTTCTGGATGTGTTTATTTTGATTACGCAACCGATTTATTGTCTATTTATATTTTCGTTTCTAATATATTCTGAAAGGAGTACAGAAATAACAATAAAGTTAGGGTTTTAGTTAAATTATAAAATACAGTTGAAGTTTTGCAAGGGTTACATTAGAGGGGAAAGAAAGTGTACTGGCATAAGTCTATTGCAATTGCCATAACTTTTAATTTACAAGTAATAAATACACCAAACGTTCCTAGAACCTACTTCTGCAATTGAATTAATCATGTATACTACAACTACATACAGCCGTTTAAATAGTACAATTCGGAGAATTGCAAGCAACCTTTCAGAATTAAAATTAATGGATAATGTGTGTTTACGAATGCGGTTCTTATTTTGTCCCATGCAGAAATTCCCAATCAAAAGCATCGTCGTCTTCGATAACACCTCCAAGAGATTTTGGAAGTATGGCTGGTGACAAGTTTTCATGAAGCACTTCAAACTGTCTGTCACTTGTTGAAATGAAGAGCTACAAAAAAGAATAATTCAAATGAGCAATCTTTTTAGCTGCAAGTGCTTTGAACAAATGACCTTGATAATATACGCATACAAGAATTCTGTATTCCTTACCCGTTCCTTGAGTTTCTGTGATATAAACGGTTTAACAATCTTGTGTAGGTATCCATAGTAAGTTGGAGCATTCAAGTAATAAACCGCTTTCAGCTGAACTGCATAAGCACACTATCAAATCAGATATTGGAAAACGACAACATTTCAATTACAAAATTAAGCAAATTGAAACTAGCATTGGTTTATGAGTTTAGTAGATACATACGTAATATATATCTTGCTGCCGTTTCAATGCACGAAAGGAGTACTGCTTTAAATGTCTAAATCCAATCCCATCACAGTTTTGAATCATTATGAGACCATTGTTCATGACATCCTCGTCCAGCATAAATTTGTCTAAGATGTATGTCCCTACTGGTGATACTTGGTCCAAGGTTATTTCACTCGGTTCCCACTTTCCTTCGTGCAAAAAACGTTATTAAAACATTATCCGTTTTAAATATACATACGGTACGATACGGTTGTGAGTAATACCTATATTAAAGCATAATATTCTTCTTCCAAATTTATCTCGAGTTTTTAATACGCCCATGATTCCATTTTTGGTGAGCGTGGAAACTGTCTCAGGGACAGTTTCAGGAAATGATTCGGGATACTCATCAAATCGAACTTCAGCTTTGCGTTTGAGCTGCGCACATAAATATCAGTTTGAAATTTGTGCTGGTAAGTTTTGATATAGAGTTCCTTTATATTTTGCAGTTTTTATTACCGTTTCCCATGCATATTTCGCTCTGTATTTTCTCCCTTTTAAGTAAATCAGCAGTAAAGAATCATCTTCCTTAACTGATGAAATGTACTTTCGTACTTTTAGGCTTCCTTTGTCACTAATAAGAAACGCTTCAAAATAAAATTAAAAGAGTGTAAAATTGATTATTGTAAACTGTTGTTTGAATGAGTAATTTACCACTAATTAAACACCTCATCTCCACCAGCCCTTCACACTCGTTTATGGTATCTTCTTCCATTTTTATCAATGACTGGACCGTTTAGCACAAAACCACACTAAAATAAAATTACTTGGTTTGAGTATAACTGAAAGAATACTCCATATGTAGGAAATATTCTGACGTTGAACTGATTTTTCCTGAAACCTACAAGCTCTGCGCGTCATGATGTACTTATTTCCACTGACGTCACGACGTATGATTGGTTGAACATGTTATTACAAACTTAATACTATTAAAATTCAAGCTCTTTTGTCTTGTCTGAAGGAATATTATTGCAATTATGCAACTAAAACCTCTGATATATGTGCGTTAGAAAGCATGCTTTACTTAAATTATGCCGAGTATGGATTGAGCTGCAATCCAGCATGAAACATGTTCATTTGATTATGGAAAACCGTTGCCTGTGCGAATTTTTATGTATATTACAAAAGAACCGTTCAACAATACTTTATGCAATACTCGCTCAACGCAAATGCGTTGCGTATAATTATACATGAGGAAAAATTGGATGACCAATACATTTCGTCGTTTGCTCAAGGAATCACAGTTTCGTGATTAAAATCTGTTATTTTTCCTAGTGGTTTCCCTTGCAAGTTGACAACTTCAAATTAAATCTTCAGTAGTATCGTTTTCCAAGCTGGTTTCACCCTATGTTAATTTCTTTGAGGTAAATGAGCAGTACGGAATCGTCATCAGCACCAACCAATTTAAACTATGGTTTGAAAAAGTAATCGTTCCTTTTGTCCTGTATATGTTTCAAATTTATAGATTCGAATTTTTATGCAATTAATAGAAAACAAACCAGACACACCTTAATTGACAATGATGCTGACAGCTACATGACAGCGGTGACGGCCATTGTCCAGGTATTCATGTTGGATTACATACCAATTCGTTTTCAAACTCCCCATTTAGTTTTTGTTTATTATTAGCTCGGTACACTTACGTCAGCTCTTACGCTTTATAATTATTACATTTTGATCAAACTATAGATACTGATTACCTACTTTAATTTTTGTATTATATGTAATATTATGTTGGCCGTAAAATCCACCAATTTTGGAAAGTACATTCATATTTTTTCCACATAAATAAAACAGTGATATATGCACAAATGCTTGTGTTATTTTTTTATTTGAAGACATTTCCAGTCAAACGCATCCTCGTTTTGATAACACCTCCAAGAAATTTCGGAAGTATAGCTGGTGACACGTTTTCATGTAGCACGTCAAACTGTCTGTCTTTTGTTGAAATGAAGAGCTATCAAAAATAAAGGCAATCCAAATGGGCAAGAATTATAGCTCCAAGTGAAACCTACAAATGACTTTGACATTCACCCATGGAAGAATTGTACTATTCTTACCCGGTGCTTGAGTTTCTGTGATAGAAACGGTTAAATGATCTTGTGAATATATTAGACAGAACGTTGGAGCATTCAGGTAATGAATCGCTTTAATCTGAACCGGATACTACCAAAATTAGAAAATGGAATGAGCAACCACATTTTATTTGCAAAATTGGAATGAGCAAGTGTGTATGAATTTTGGCGATACCCACATCGCATCACTGTACACGTTAGCACCAGCTTGTTTTTTCATATTTATAAATTTAGAGTAATGAATCCTATATGTTTTAAGTTCCAATTACCGTGTCCCACACATGTTGCACTCGATATTTCCTTCTTTTGAGGTAAATCATCAATAGGGAATCATCGTCAATAACTGATGAGATATATTCTCTTACTTTCGGACAGCCCTTTGGAAACTCTTGAAAAGAAAAAAACAAAGATAATGCACAGTTGATACGTCTAAACTGTTAAAACTCATTAAATTAATTAAGAAATAACCTATAATCAAGCGCCTCATCTCCACCAGCCATCGCGCTGGACTGTTGTAGCGTATTTATGTGTTGTTGTTGTTGTAGCTTGTTCAGTATTTATTAGAGACTGGTCGTGGTGCTCTCGCGAGAACCAAATTATTGAAGAATTATTATTTTATGCCAATACAAGCCAATGAACGCATGTGTCATGAGCATGGGTCTTAAACCTTTCAAGTGTTCTCCTGGCATATTAACATGGACACGGATAGGGCATTCCCCAATGTGTTCTCCCAATTATCCCATTTACCCATGTCAATGCTTAACATGGCTAGGATAGGCAAGCTTTGGGTGTCTCGTGGCCGTGCCACTCTGCCACGAAAGATTTAAGGACCATGGTCATGAGCATATTGGAGTTATTTTGACGTCGGCATGTTTTTCAAGGAATCCAAAAATTACATAAATCAATGAAGAAGTGTCCTCTAACTGTTTTCAATAGTGGGTTTAAATTGCCGAACAGAAAGCATCAGACATATAATTATTAATTATAATCTGACTGCATGACTGTGTATGAAATGCGCGTTCAGTACGTCTTAGGTGCTTTCGAGAAAGTAGAAAATTGTATTATGCAACTAAATGCAAGCGAATATGCACATTCCAAAATCATTGCCACTTCAATTATGTTGCGTGTAGATTGACTTTGAAATCAAACATGAAAACATCACAATCTGAAAACAGACAGTTGACTGTGCGAATTGAAATTGTTTAACTTATTATGACGGAATTCTTATATGACACTTTATGCAATTTCCCTGGAAGTAATAAAGATGAGGAAAAAGCGAATAAAAATGCTTTACTTTTGTTTACTGAAGAATTTACTTCGGAAATCACAATTTGGTTATTTATAGAATAAATAACCCAAAAGCAGTGTTGTTTTCATAAATTCCATAAAAAAACCTTGGAATGGTGCTAGTCAACATTATTAATATCCTATTTTTGAGACGTGATGTATTATAACTCTCAAGAAAATATGGATTCACATTGACATTTAAAAATATTTATCGAGAATGTCATGTTTAAAATACAATTATTTTTTATTGTTTAGGTTCAAGAAACCCAAATCAAACGCATCCTCATCCTCCAGAATTCCTCCAACACATTTTGGAACATGTCAGTGGAGAGATTTTCATGCAGCGTGTTCTCAAATGTGTATCCTTTTGTTGATAATTTAAGCTGGAAAATGAGGAAAACTTCAAATTAAATGGAATTAAAGCAATGGTAAGTGATGCATATTTGCATACATCCAATCCAAACACTCCAAGGTTTCACCAACTGAATCTACTGTGCCTATATAATTTTACTAAATCCTTTATATTTAAAATGGCGTTGAACCCCTTTACATCAGACAATCAAATAAAGTGAACGTGTTCATAAATGTCTGATAATTCATAAACGAAAAGCCCATACTGCACGGCTGAAGAAATCATGTAGCCCATGATGTTTGCAGACATTTCTTTCTTTTGCAGGCAGATAAAAAAAATTTTGGTAACTGGTATATCTATTCTTCAAAATCCAGGAAACTCGTTTTATTCAGCCGCACCATCTTGTATGAGATATTAAGATAAACGCTAAAATATACGAAAACATTTAGGGCCATATCCATAATGATCACTCGTTTCTAAGGTTAAGACCGCCCTAAGCAAAGTATAAGGGAATACTCACCCTTACGCTTTTCTAAATTTGGTATTCTTAAGAAAATCTTTGCAAAGTATAAGTAAGTACTTATCTTAACTGGAATTATCATAACAACCATATGCAATCAAGTAGAGTTGCCTCCTGATTCCGATTTCGGAATTCAATGTTGTGCTGCTGGTCGGTTGGGCGGTGACAGCCTATATTATTATGCATATTAGTATGCGCAATTATTTTTTTTATGCACATGTGTCCAGAAAGTGAGATCTAGAAATTGATGCTGCTCTCCTGATAATAATTCTCTTATCAGCAAACTAGCCATAAACTAATGGAAAATGCTAATAATTAACATTGAATCTAAATATTTCTCATAAAAATGTCATATCTCAGACATACACTCGTTCCAACGGCATATTTATCATATAGTAGCATTTTACAATGAAATGGTGTATGCGAAATTGAACGGAAAACATATAAAATACAACACAATCGACGAACTATATTCACCCACAGCACCAACACCGTTCATGAAGTCGCACCATAACGTTTCAATTATATAATGTACTATATCAAACGTATCGGTACTAGTAGAACGCGTCTTTGCTCTCTAAACGCTCCTACAGCTCAATCACTCGACTGTTCATGATTTATTTCAACAAAAACCGGCAAAACCGTTGGGAGAACGAAAATTTAATTATCAGTTAGGGTGCTCTGTAGCAACCTTAGAAATTTGCCTAGATTCTTAAAATTTTAAGTAACCCTAAAAAAGTTAGGTATCATTATGGATACCAACGAAATATTAGGTTAAGATCACCCTAACTATTTTAAGGGGGCCCTTAACAAAAGTTCGTCAGCAGGAGTAGTAGAAGTCATAGGGGGATTTTTGTACCACTTTTTTTTGTATGGCTGTCCTGCATTAAATTCTCGCAGAGAATTAATACATGGACCCGTATACCCCATAGTAAAGGAAGGTATGCAACTTGTGGGCGGGGCTATTTTTACATGCGAGGGTATATATGCATTACAAAATACAGAAGATACTAAAAGCTGAGTGTGTCATACACTCTTCAGTCGTCGTAAAAACTTTCAACCATAATCATGGATAACTTGTACGTGCATTTACAAAAGCGATTCGTCGCCTACCTATTTCCCTCAGAACAAAATAACGGATTTTTCCGAACCAACTTGCAACGCCTTTGGATTATAGATCCAACAATGTACGAAGTTGCATTGGTACAGTGTAGTTACGTGTATAACCCACCACACATTAAAAAGGGAAAAGAAATTGCTCAGCTAATTGTTTATAACGAACCAAAAAACAGCAGTGTTTGATAAAACCCTAGCAACAACATTCTTTGACATTGAAAAATTATACACTGAAAAGAATACCAAGTATCTGGACTATGTAATGAATGTTGATTCATTCAAAAGTTACAAAACAAGCAGAGGAAAAGACTTGACCGATCGCATGGACGCCAAAAACATCGAGCAGATAGATGAAAAATTCCAAGCAAAAGAACACGTACTCTTTAGAGAACACTACACCGATTTCTTTTTACACTGGAGAAATAGATAATATTGCTGATTTGACAACCATTTGCAACCGTGTATTACTGACATTCGGTTAGTTGTAGAATACGATGGAACCCAAGTGAGACTAGCCTCAACCGATAACGAAAATGTGTTTGAGGTTGATCCTAGCGAATGGTTAAACTAATGTTTTCAAATGCGTGAATTCAGAAACGACACGAGAAAATATTTGAATAACACTACGTGGACCGACGTAGACGAAGCAAAGTTAATAGTTTATGGTGGTCAAACTGCATTGTTTAGAATTCGTTACATAGAAAAGGAACAAATAATTGGACCTTTAAAATTTGAGTACAAAGACAAGTTTTCCGGGAATCAAATCAGCTCCGAAATAGTTGAAGTTAGCAGTGCAGAATATTTTTCACTACTATACAGAAACAAATGTGGAAACCCTACAACAAAGCTTCGTTGTCGACGATCAATTTTTAGTGTCTGCCTTGAAGAAAATGTATTTAATTTGAGTGGGCTTGTTACAGAGCTAAACAAATGTGTAAAATCCTGTTTGAACAAGAATTTAACAGAACAATTGTGAATCACGAAATTATGAAAGGAGTTTATGATATAAAATTCGATGACCAAATACTTGCAATTCTTGGCCTAACAGAAACGTCACTTTTAAAGAAGACGGAAAGCTCGATC
>LJIJ01002562.1:0-25683 GCA_001718145.1 Orchesella cincta
GGAAGGACTGAAGAGAGATGATGGCCTTTCAGGGGCGATTGGAAGGACTGAAATTGGGCTCACATCTCCTGCTGGAGGAGCTTGTTGGAAGCTCCTGGGCAACGGGGAGGATTGAAGCTCCTGCACCTGGAAGAACTGGGAGAGAGATGGATGGTTGTTCAGGAGCAACTGGAAGGATTGAAATTGGGTTGACATTTCCTGAAGGCGGAAGCTTGTTGGAAGCTCCTGGGGCAACGGGAGGATTGAAGCTCCTGCCGCGGAAGAACTGGAAGAGAGATGGATGGTTGTTCAGGAGCAACTGGGAGGATTGAAATTGGGTTGACGTTTCCTGAAGGTGGAAGCTTGTTGGAAGCTCCTGGGGCAACGGGGAGGATTGAAGCTCCTGCACCTGGAAGAACTGGAAGAGAGATTGATGGCCTTTCAGGGGCGATTGGAAGGACTGAAATTGGGCTTCATCTCCTGCTGGTGGGAGCTTGTTGGAAGCTCCTGGGCAACGGGAGGATTGAAGCTCCTGCACTGAAGAACGGGAAGGGGAGAATTGATGGCCTTTCAGGGGCAACTGGAACTACAGGGACAGAACCTCCGAATCCTGGTCTGACGGGCCAGATGTATTCTTGTTCAGCGCCTTCAACGGGGAGGATTGAAGCTCCAGCATTGTCCTCAACTGGAAGGATGGATGCACCACCTCCGATTGGAAGGATTGAAATGACTTCATCACCTCCTTCAACGGGAAGAATGGAAGAAGCTTCACATCCTGGCTGAAGGTGAAAATAAATGGTTAGATAAGTTAATCAGTCACATTTTCACATTTTGCTTATGCGTACAAAGTAGGAATCGAAACTTACAGCTGGCAAAATGCGAAGAACTCGGGCTGAAGCTTGGAAAGCTAAACCCAGCACAACAAGTGATACCAATAACTTCATGATTGAAATTCAGAAATTGAATGGTTTCCAAGTTTTTTAAACTGTTTGATGTAGTACGAAGATGAAAGTACGACTGAATGTGCTTTGCCATACTGTCTATCGGCATTTTATACTAAAATTTGAACCTCCTTTTTGCATTGGAACCTTATCAGGCAATAACGCTTCAACCGGCATTTTCTGTTGGAACGCATACTAATTATTAATCCTTTGTGTTGTTAATAATGACGTGAGCAGCTTTATTTGTCGAGTTTGCAAAAATCATATATAATAGCCGGGCACATTTCACACATAACATAATAAATAGGAAAGCTTTAACGTATAGCTAAACTGACTTACCTTAATTTTATAATCTATGCTACTTGAAACTTTATTTTCACTGATGCAACTTTATGGAGATCATAAATGGCTAAATTTCAGTTTCATCATGTGCGAATTCCAACGGAACTGCAAGCATATAACAATGAATGCCCTTTTTACTTCCTCCAACAAGATCATCAATCTTCCATAAGTTTTTTTTGCGTACGAGTAGCAAATTGAAGAAGCATTATACAAGTTAAATCTGCAGTCGAATTATGGATAAGATTTTGATTGGGTAGATTACACGGTTTATTGTTATGTACGTGCCGCCGTGATTAGAGAGTAAATCATGTCATTTCATGTATCATGTACAATCATCATGTTCATGTCATGTACATGAAATTTATGTAGTAAAATGAATGTTCATGTCATTTAATCATGTACATGAATTACATGATCATGTATTTCATGTAAATGTAAACAATATCCATACAGTAATTGAAGCGGGTAATCTACGGTTATTTTATTAGTGAAAGATGTATTAACGTATGGTATTGATTTCAATTAAGTAATTTAAAGCAGTAAGTAACTTACAGTGTCCTCATACTGTATATTTTATAACGCCGTCGTTTTCTCTTACGTTATGCTAATCGGATATAATCAGCATATTATAAATGGATGTTGTGTATAAATTCGGACTGCCTACAGTTTCGTCTACGTGTTAATACACTACTTTCTAAATCGAGTATTTTTAGCAGTAAGATCAGTAGTTTAGGATTCGTATTAGCTTAAAAATATAAATTTTTAGTTATAAATGAGATTTCTGCATTGTTTTATTCCTCAATTTTTAATTGCATTTGTAGTGGCTATTTTGGTATTCATATTGCAGAGGACAATGAATCATAATTGTAGCGATAGAAAAATATGACTTATTTTATGCTAATTTATGCTTTTTATGCTAAAGAATTTTTATAAAAATTTTAACTAGGTTAAGTCGTAGCTATTATTAATAACCAGCGTTTTAACAAATTTTTACATGATCATGTAATTCATGTATATCAATTCATTTCCTGTTCATGTTCATGTGGAAAATTCATTTTCATTTCATGTATCATGTTGGGAATGCCCATTTCATGTGGCCTACATGAAATGACATGAATGGTACATGAAATGAAATTTTCATGTACATGATACATGATTTATTCTCTAATATAAATTACCAGGATCATATTAGCTCCCTCACTGTGGCGCGCTGTATATTTATCAGCACAAACTATTTCGTAAATTGCATTGTTATAAAATATTCATTACATAATTCGACACTGAAAGCCAGCACACCTGATGTTGAATTGAAGTGCTGGGACTTAAGTATGAACGATAAGCCAGAAATCGGACGGAATAAAGATGAACTGCTTATGAAATCTTTCTCAACCATTATATAATCAGTTTAAACTCTATAATTACGTCGCAATATTAGTTAATGATAACGCTGCGCGCCACATATAACAATATCCCCTACAATTACTTGCCTAGCTAATTTTAATGGTCGAACTTAGCGAACAACTATCAGGAAAATGTCGATTCTCAACACAAGTACTCAAACAGCAACCCATGCCCAATTATACAGTGTGTTCAGTGTGCCGGTTGCAACAAACAAAGTCAAAACATGAACCAATGTATGAGGAGCAATGCAGAAAGAATGAACTTGCTTTCAGTGCGCAGTCTTTGGTATTCGAGGACCTCAAACGGTTCAGCACTCGTTTGGTGCCCACGGTACTTCTTTGCGTCCTTCATTCAGTTGCGAGATTTTTGGTCACGTCATGATCGTTGAGTACTCTCAGCACTTTGTCATAAGGTTCTAATGTTGTACTTGAAGTTCCTAGAACTTCAAGACCCACTGTAAAACTTCTGGTACAGCTTAAAATGAGTTAAGTTTAGGGGTTGGTTATTGGGGAAACGTATAAATTCGAAATATTAGTTTTACAAAAAACTAAATCCACCATCGTATTCAGCATAAAAATCTACATCAGAACCCCTATTTCGCTAAGCTTATCTCTCGCGGTACTATAATAGTATACATTGTAAGATAAACTCTCGAGACACTGAAATAGTATTCCTTATTAGTAAACAATTGTTTGTAATAGTACTGGCCAATTTTAAATCAAGTAATAATCTTTCCAGAAAAGATCGGAAAGGATAATTTTCAAGATTTTATTGTTGTACCTTTTCTTGACTTTGATACGTGTTTCCATGGAACTACTCCAATTGCAAACCAGACTTTAGTTGTGCGTACTATATTAAGTTGTAACACCGCAATTACAGTATCAGACTCTAAAATTAGTAGACCAATCCTTTGTATTGCTATTTATTTACCGGTGAATTTTTCCTTGAGTACAATACTTAACATTTTTACCTGAAGGTATTTTACACCAAACAATTTGCAGTTTTAATTTAAAGTATTTTAAGTATGTGATTTAAAGCAAAAATCTTTCTTCACTACGTTTTCATTTGTGTGTATGATATAGGTAGGTGATATTACTTAAAATCATGTAATGTTTGAATTAAAATTTTCTAAAGACCCAATAAAAGTAGTTGAACAGTTAAGTCGAAAGCTTGACTTATACAATTCAGTGGAGTATCATCCTCAACAAAATTATTCGATCCAAATTTAACCTTAATTGGGCTTATTGACAAAATATACCGTTGCTGCCACTTGATAGCCATTCTTCCGACAAGACCGGGATATAAGTTCGAATTATCCGTATCGTCGATACATTTCATCGTTTTGATTGCTGTTTTTGAGAGGTTGTGCACCTTTGCCATTTGACCTAGAGTAACCACGAGAATCAAAACTGTTTCAAATAAAACCAGCGAAAATATAATCAGCAGTAAAAACGTGTCTGGTGTCCAAGGAGTTCTTAGCAGTGTGAATAAACCCATGGCGTGAAGAATAGTGGTATGGACCAAAGCAACAGTCATCAAAGTTCCTTGTTGTATCTGATTAAAGATAATGGCCAACACCTGAATCTGTCGGTGAATTATAGATGCCTCTATTTTTGAGAGTTCATTTTCTTTCCAAATTTTGTCAAACCTAAAATCAAATCGGAGTTATTAAGTACTATAATCTTGCTTAAAATAATTTTTCTTACTCATCCGCTTACGTTTTCAGATGTTCGCAAAGAGTTATTGTGCACAGACATTGAAGCCCTCCAATAACCATTGCAGCAAGTTGAACCCCAACACAAAAAATCAAATAGTTGGATAACAAAACGGCCAGCTTTATTCCCAATATTAGGTTGTATTTCAAGGGAACTTGAACGTTTGCCGTAATATCATAAACATGACACTCTTCCAGAAGTTGGTATCCAATAATAAAGTATTTGCATGGTTCGTTCCATTGCTGAAGGACGACGAAGTTGAATGCAAACGTGGCTGCGGTAACGAGCATTGAGTAGGCTACCCAAGTATTCAGTTTATCCAGTATTTTCTGACTTGTCCTAAACACAATACAAAATAATTTTTATAAAACCTTCTCAGTTTATTTTCCTTGGAAAAATTGAACCAACCTTTATTATACGTTTCACCAAACGTAATGAGTCCGTTGACATAGAGTACAATTTCGTTTGCTTTTTTCCACAATTCATCATAATGAAGGTCGTTGGCGGTTGCAGCCGCCACGAAAAAACCATTTTCAACTTTTTGCACAAGTGGGAGACTTTCATTTTCTTTTGAAAAATAAAGAGACAGCACCACTTGGAGAATTACACAGGTGCAGTAAACGTGTCTACAATACTTTATAACTTTTGTTGTTCTCAAGGAGTTTTCAGAGGAGTCGACTGTTAACCGTTTTTGGTTTGGATCCCACCTTAAAATGTGTCCTCGATAGGAGCAAGAAAGCTTGCAAATTTTGACAAATATACCTTTATTATCGGACAACATGATGGAGTTCACTTTGCTACGTTCGCAATAGAAATCACTGGATTTTGGTTTAATCCGTTGGATTTTTAATTTGATCCTTGCATGACAGCTCAGAGACAAGCTGTCTTTTTGACATTGTAGTGCTGACGTGAAGTCATTTGAGAGAAAAATAAAACCTTACGACATTTTTGCTGGCTAAAGGCAGATAAATAAATTGTCACGTTGCATGACAGTCTGCTGGTTTTCTTCTCTTTCCTCATACAAAATATAGAGCTACTTTCTGAGGTTCGAGTTATTATTTAATTATTCTGACGCGTGGGATTTATAATGACTAGGGAAAGTAGGAAAATTTATGTGCTCGTGTTCAATACTTACTAGCTTGTTTCATGTGCGAAAATTACATTTTTGCCTTTCGATTCCATCTTATACCTTGTTAAGTACATTTAGATGCGAGAAGATCCATATATTGTGTTACCAAATTAAAAAGAAAGAACTGAAACTGCATTACAAGCTGCTCAGAAATTTAAAATCAAACCCAACTGGTCTAGAATAAATCAAATAGTATAAATTGTCTAGGCAGCCTTGAAGGATTTTTTAGTTTAATTTTCACTTCACTTTTAAGCACAAGATTTTAAGTTTCAACTGTTAATTTATTTTAATGAAATTTAGTAAACCCTTATTTTTAGCTTTTAAGGGCACTAAATGAGTACTCACTGTAGGCAAACCTTGGGCGTGTTGCCCCTCTTTTTTATTTTTAGTTTTTAACGGCTATAGCTCAATTGCGTATAACTTAGAGACATAGTGTCGTTTGGTCAATACATGGGTAGCAGTAATAAATTAACACAGAAAACAAATCGTAAACAATCAGCGCCCCAAGCCCTACACATTTAACTCTGAAATTAAAACGCATAAAGATTAATAATTTTATGCGAATGTAAGAATAGTAGCTCTACTGCATACCCCTTACTCTGAAAATCTATAATCAATCAGTGTTTAAAACCGAAGTACGATCACATATCAGATAGCAAAAATGCCGTCAGTTGTTGCTTACTATAAATGCTAGCTCAATGTGCATATATTAATGAGGTTTCTCTTGGTGTGACAATTTCTTCAGATAGCCGAGCTCATATTTTGAAAACTACTCATGGGATTTTACTTGTGAAAACAGTTTTGGGATCCTAACTGTACGCTCTTTAATATTGGTTTAATAAGTTTTTCCGAAAAAGCGAAGATTATTAGCATTTTTATGGGATTTATTTTCCCATGTATTACTTATGTACGCCACTAAAAGAGCTGTAGTATCGAAACTACTGGTCCAATATTTGATTTAAATTTAAAGCCCGCATCTACACAACGATCTTCGACTTTGATTCTCAAGATGCTTTTGTCTAGAATGAATTCTAAGGGTAGATACCCCTCATCAAAGGTCAGGCAGGTTCTCTTGAATCCATAACCAACGTTCGTAGAATGCATGTACATTTGGATATGTGTTGTTAAGGAACACATTACAAAATGTACATTCAGCATCCTTTAACTCACTGTAGGCAATGGTTGTGTAGATGCGGGCTTTAATTTGAAATCCATTATCGGACCAGTAGTTTCGATACTACAGCTCTTTTAGTGGCGTACATAAGGAATACATAAGAAAATAAATCCCATAAAAATGCTAATAAACATCGTTTTTTCGGAAACACTTATTGAACTAATATTAAAGAGCGTGCAGTCAGGATCCCAAAACTGTTTTCAAAAGTTAAATCCCATGAGTAGTTTTCAAAATATGAGCTCGGTTATCTGAAGATATTGTCACACCAAGAAAACCCTCATTAATACATGCACAATTGAGCTAGAATTTATACTAAGCAACAACTGACGGCATTTTTGCTATCTCATTTGTGATCGTACTTCGGTTTTAACCCATTAACTGATATTTGGGTGTCTTCACGTCAACGTTTTTCGTTGTTTAGTAACATGACTTTTGCGATTTACAAATTAATCGAACTTGAAGACGTGAACGGTCTTCCTTGATTCCAATTGATAAAAGTGCAATTCAAATCACATTTCTTGGCCCATTGTGAAGCGCAGATTAATTTTTGATCATCTTGAGGTTCGAGAAGGGGCATTCCTTGCCTGCAATCGTTACAGGCATAATAAGGAAAGTTTTTGACCTATTCCAGTTGAACAAAATCTCCTTATGAATTGGAGCACATACGAGGTGATACTTTACGCCAACGGCCACCCTGTGTTTAGTGTACAGTTAAAAAACTGTTGTGATTTTGAATATTTTTCAATTATTAAGTTATTTTTTCAGCCAGGGTACGTAACGGGGTGGCCTTTTTATCTCCCGACGGGGGTGGCCTGTCGCGGTCGCGACACCTCGCGACCGTGTAGTTACGGCACTGCCTACAGGAATGTTTTGATCGTGCAGTTTCTCAACTAACAATTCATTCCAAAGTGACCATTCCTCCCATTTATGAAACAATCCTGAGTTTGCTATCCGTCCGATCGTAGCCTTCAACCAAAATTGATTTTCCGTTCTCATGTACCACTGGTATTGTTTTGTATAGAACGTTTGCTCAAGAGTAATGCAGGTAAACGATTCGTTGAAATTTTGTCGCAAATATTTTATAGAATAAGCTTCGTAATATTTCGATTCTTGAGTCTCTTTTATGTATCCAAGTCGTCTGCCCTCCTTTGCAGTCCGATTTAAAAATTCTTCGTGAGTATAAAACTTATTAATCACATAAAATGTTTCCTCTATAGACAAACCCACCTCCATAAATTCTTCACCTAAAGCTTTCTCAGGAGTAACAGCCGAACTCGCTTGGTTGTACGCAATCTTAAAATTGTTCTGTACCAATTCCCTAATTGTTTTGAAGCCCCTTATTGGTGCTGCAACTGTAATTATACTAGTAAGCCCATTAACCTACAACTGCGTAAGTATAAATACCAACGAACAAATTATAATGAAATATCTTAACATGACTTGTGCACCAAATACGCTTGCAATATAGCCAATCATCTCATTTAAAACGAAATTAAATCCCTTGTTTTCAAAAATTGATACCAAACTCATAAATAGCATTAAAGTTAGGATACCCGCCCATATATCAATGCTGAAGGGTTCATGCCAAGTTGAGAATTTAAGAAAGAACCCTTGCCTATCTTGCAATGTGGGGCAGTAAGTAACGGTTCGCGATTTGAACACGTTAAAGTGTAATTGACCGGTTATTCAGAAACAATTAAAAACAAAACCAATCTGGGTGGCTATCAATTCCATTCCGGTTGAATGGTCAGAAACTTTTAACAGTGCCATATTTTCTCGTTTCATTTCGTAGAAGGATAGCGAAAGATTATGCACTAACGCAAGAATTTCAAGAGACACAAGATCTCCCGCACATCTGCAATTCATACGAGTTTTGGTGTTTATACAATCATATTGTTCGTGTTTTTGAGAAGTTCTGAATTTGAACTGGTCCTTTACTAGTGTTGGTTGTAATTTAGCGTTTCCATTGTAAAATATTTTGTGGTGATATTTGTACACATCATATTTCAAGAAACGTTGGTGAATGGTGAACTTTGGTGAATGTTTCTATGGAAACCGGTTGGCAATAACCTGAGCAGATAAAGGTGACTCCGATTTCTTTCTCATTGCACATGTAATTTTGAGAAAATGTTAGAATTGCTTTAAGAGAGGGCACTAATGGGTTATTCGAGTCCCAATACAAGAACTATTTGCTTTGGCTGGCTACACTTGAATAAAACTTAATAAATAGTAGATCGTTTACCCATAAATGAAGATAGATGGTTCGAGAAGGCACCAATATGTCTGCATATTCTTGTACGGGTTGCGTTATTCTGTATGTTTCCTCCAACAACTCAATTGGACTGATGATCACGTTGAATGTGTTTGAAAAGCGCTAGTAAACTCTTTTCAGAGTCAAGCCACTGCAGAGTTTGCAGTCCTGTGTTGTCACAACTCTTGACAGCTCCAGGAAACATGGCCAAATTGGCTACTTTATCACCAAATTGGCTACCTTCAAAGTAGCCGTAGTGGCTACCTTTTTAATACAGATAGGTATGGCAAAAAGTCAAAAAGTAGCCATATGGATATGTTGAGTCTCATTTTTAAACGGTTCAATAAATCGTAAATCGGATTTCACCATCGGATTCAGCACATCAAATTACACATAAATGCATATATGAGACTCTATAAATTGTGAGTAAATGTCAGTTTTGGGAAGTAATGTGTTCCACAATACCTATCCATGTATTTCAACATAGCCAATTTGGCTACTTTATCACCAAATTGGCTACGTATCCAATTTGGCTACGTATCCACTGTGGCTACTTTATACTACGTATCCAATTTGGCTACTTTATCACCAATTTGGCTACGTATCCACTGTGGCTACTTTATCTATATATTATTATTATTATTATATATATTTATAATTTTGGTATTTAAGCAGCAAGTAGGTAAGCTATTGCCTCACAGGCTATTGATTGCCACTACATATACATACTTGTAAAGGCGGTTTATGGGAAGCTTACCATGATTTTCTTTCAAGCCAATTGTGTTCAGTGTTTAGCCGAGCACATCTTTCTGTGTGTGATGGTACGTAACACGGAGAATTATGAGCAGCTTAGTAAAAGCAACATGATCAACTGAAAACTGGAAGAAGAGTGAGCTTTAAAGCGAAATTCCGACTTACTTTTATGCTACCATTTGACCTTGAAAATAGGATTAGTTCGAACCAACGGCCAATCATGTACAAAGCAACGAATCATTTGGCGTTTACCTACGACCTTGTACGTTGTGTATATCTTTTGTTTTGCCAGAATTTGTATTTTCATACACAATAATGAATTTGAACTGGGAAACGAAACTTATTATGCAAATAAATGCTTTAGTATATATGCAATTTTATGAAGTTCACAGCCCTACCAATTTCTAAAAACCATCTATTATAGCGCAACTGTCACTCAACGTAATTGGCCTATTTGAAAACTGGTAATACTACGCACACAACCATGGAAGGTACGAAATAAAAGCGTTTTACTCTTCACACTTACATACGTATGAAAATTTAGAACAAACGAATTAATGATTTAAAACTGATAACACACGACATTTTGTGCATACCAAAAACTTAGGAGCTCAAAAACAAGGATTAGCTGTAATGTTAATACATCGCCAATTTGGTGATAAAGTAGCCAATTTGGCTAGGTAGCCAATTTGGTGAGTTTTAGGTAGCCAATAAAGTAGCCAATTTGGCTAGGTAGCCAATTTGGTGATAAAGTAGCCAATTTGCTAGGTATTTGGTGATAAAGTAGCCAATTTGGCCATGTTTCCTGGAGCTGTTAAATGGGAGGAATGGTCGGCATGGCATGAAAAGTTGGTTCATAAATTGCTTAGCCAGAAGGTTCCTACGAGATCTGATGTGATTAATTTGAGAAAAGTTCTAGCTCTTCTGCTTATTTGGTCCTTTACAATTTGTATAGGTCTAGGAATTCTTTTATTGAAACACTGGCTTTGGTTGTGTTGAGGGATATACTAGGTAAAAAGTTTGTAAATTTGACAAGTTTTACTAAAATTAAGATCCTGAATATTTGTAAGTAATAAACTTACAGGATTTTGTTTACAATCGTAAAGTTGCATGTTGAGGAACCCTGTATTGACAAAGAAGAATTGGTAGTTTAAATCGGAAAGTATGTCAGCATACGAAAAACAAACAATTCAAGCAAATTATTGTCCATGCTGACTGTATATTTTCGATTTTGTATTTCAAATATTATAAAATAGTTTACATACCCTGTTTTTATAAAGCAATAAAGAACACGTTGGTATTAAAGCCTGTGATGACTTGTTTTTTAATTTAAGAAGAAATGAAGACCAAAACATCCCAAAAAACTAATATCTGGCACGAATCTTAAGCAGGTTGATTAAAACACTACTGCGACTATGTATGTTCGGCAGTAATACTATAAATTGAGTTTTAGGACACAAGTGCGAAAACATCCTGTCAAAGATTTGAATCTGTCGACATATTTATTTTAAATTTTAGACGACACGTTTGCTCACCAGAATCAGTAGCCACTGTCATGTAATCTGTAGTCATTTTTCTTAGAATTTGGACACAGAACTGCATTAGCTTCGAAATATTGATAAACAGTGGCACATACTCCTTTCAAAAAAGACAAACTAAACGATTTTATGATGTCAAATCTAAATTCATATCTATTGGGGCTAGTAGTAATTTTAACCTTTGGATTGGAATCGGGAGACACTTCACTAAACCGTAATATTTATCCCAAATATTCCCCCCATTTAACACAAACTGGGAGGAATGCGTTTTGTACTTCTTCAGGTATCACAAAATCGACGAGAATAGGTTTTTTCCAGATGCATCTACACGCTCAAGCAGCTCCAGGAAACATGGCCAAATTGGCTACTTTATCACCAAATTGGCTACCTAGCCAAATTGGCTACTTTGTCACCAAATTGGCTACCTAGCCAAATTGGCTACTTTATCACCAATTGGCTACCTACTTTATCACCAAATTGGCTACCTAGCCAAATTGGCTACTTTATCACCAAATTGGCTACCTAGCCAAATTGGCTACTTTATCACCAAATTGGGCCAAACTACTTATCACCAAATTGGCGATGTATTAACATTACAGCTAATCCTTGTTTTTGAGTTCCTAAGTTTTTGGTATGCACAAAATGTCGTGTGTTATCAGTTTTAAATCATTAATTCGTTTGTTCTAAATTTATCATACGTATGTAAGTGTGAAGAGTAAAACGCTTTTATTTCGTACCTTCCATTGTGTGCGTAGTATTACCAGTTTTCAAATAGGCCAATTACGTTGAGTGACAGTTGCGCTATAATAGATGGTTTGTAGAAATTGGTAGGGCTGTGAACGTCATAAAATTGCATATATACTAAAGCATTTATTGCATAATAATTCGGTTCGCAGTTCAAATTCATTATTGTATATGAAAAATACAAATTCTGGCAAAACAAAAGACATACACAACGTACAAGGTCGTAGGTAAACGCCAAATGATACGTTGCATTGTACATGATTGGCTGTTGTTTCGAACTAATCCTATTTTCAAGGTCAAATGGTAGCATAAAAGTAAGTCGGAATTTCGCTTTAAAGCTCACTCTTCTTCCAGTATTCAGTTGATCATGTTGCTTTACTAAGCTGCTCATAATTCTCCGTGTTACGTACCATCACACACAGAAAGATGTGCTCGGCTAAACACTGAACACAATTGGCTTGAAAGAAAATCATGGTAAGCTTCCCATAAACCGCCTTTACAAGTATGTATATGTAGTGGCAATGAATAGCCTGTGAGGCAATATCTTACCAACTTGCTGATTAAATACCAAAATTATAAATATATATAATAATAATAATAATAATTATAGATAAAGTAGCCACACGCAGCCCGTAGCCAATTTGGTGATAAAGTAGCCACAGTGGATACGTAGCCAAATTGGTGATAAAGTAGCCAAATTGGATACGTAGCCAATTTGGTGATAAAGTAGCCAAATTGGCTATGTTGAAATACATGGATAGGTATTGTGAACACATTTCCCAAAACTGACATTTACCACAATTTATAGAGTCTCATGTGCATTTATGTGTAATTTGATGTGCTGAATCCGATGGTGAAATCCGATTTACGATTTATTGAACCGTTTAAAAATGAGACTCAACATATCCAATATGGCTACTTTTTGACTTTTTGCCATACCTATCTGTATTAAAAAGGTAGCCACTACGGCTACTTTGAAGGTAGCCAATTTGGTGATAAAGTAGCCAATTTGGCCATGTTTCCTGGAGCTGTTTAAGGAATAACCCAGAACTTACAATTCTTCCCAAGCTAATTTTCAACCAAAATTGATTGTCCGTTCTTGTGTACCATTGGAACTGCTTTTTAAAAAACGTTTGCTCCAGCGTTAGGCAGGTATATGATGCGTTAAAATTTTGTCGAAAATATTTGGCTGAATATCCTTCCGAGTATTTTGAATACGAGGTTTCAACCATGTACCCCAGACGCATACCTTCGTTCACGGACCGATTCAGAAGTTCGTCGTGTGTTGAAAACTTGTTAAATCCATGAAACGACTCATTTACAGACAACCCCATCGCCTGGAATTCTTCGCAAAAAGCCACCTCAGCAGTTACAGACGTAGTGGCTTTGTTGAACGCAATCTTGAAATTGTTTGCTACCAATTCCTTAATAGTTTTAAGACCTCTGGCTGGTGTTGCAACTGTGATTAGGCTAGTAAGTCCGTTAACATACATTTGAGAAATTAAAAATACCAACGAACAAATCACGATGAAGTGTCTCCGTCTAACTTGTGCACCAGAAATACCCGCAACATAGCCGAGTAGCTCTTTCAAGACACTATCCATCGGGTTATGATTAAGAATTGAAACCAGCGTAGTGTAAATTATAAGTGTTAGAATTGCCAGCCATATTTCAATACTGAATGGTTCATACCAAGTCGAGAATGCGAAAAGGACCCGTTTGTCATCTCGCATTTTGGGGCAGTATATAACACTTTGTGATGTAATTGTGTTGAAGTATAATAGACCTGCTACGCAAAAGCATTGGTGTGTAAAACCAATACGAGCAGATATCAGTTCGATTCCTATCAAAGGGTTGGCAGCTTTAAATTTGTCAAGATTTTTGGGTGACAAGTCATACAAATCGATAGATATGTTGTGTGTTTCAGCCAAAGTCAGGAGCGACATGATATCCTTATTACACTTGTAATTCATGCGGGTTTTGAAATCTATGCATTGTTTTCTTTGACGCTTTTGGAGTACATTGATGAAGTCATATCCGTCGGGTACTATCGCCGGTATGACTTTACCCTGTCCATTCGAAAATAAAATGTGATGTATTGAGTAGAAGTCAAAAATCAAAAAGAGGGTGTGAAATTCTCTAAAACTGTCGCTGGCGACCTCAAATGTATTAGAGCGGATAATTGTGGGGGTGGTTTTACTCTTGCTGCATCTGTAATTTTTTGGTAGTGTGAGAATCATTTTGAGGACTGGGAAGATGCGAGTCTTCACATCAACTGCATTTGAAAAATGCTGGTTTCTTTGCAGTATATCTGAATAGTAAACAGAATAGAGTAGATCTTTTTTTTAAATGTAGAGAAGGAGGGTTAGTGAAGGCACCAAAATATCAGCAAAATATTCCACAGTGTTTTGTAAGCTGTGGGTTTCAGACATGTACTCAATGGGACTTATGACAACGTTAAAAGTGTTAGAATAACGATGGTAGTCCCTAAAAAATGTGACTTGTGTGCAAATTTGACAAATATTTTCGTAAATTATAACATTTCTAGATCGAATACTTGCATCTGGAACAAACTCAGCTCCGTGTATTTCATGCGAGTTGTAGAAATATAGCGTATAATTCTCCCAGTTGAAGCTAAACTGGGGGAAAAGGTAGGACAAACACGGTTTTTTAGAAGTGACACGTGGGACCAATATTAAAACAAAGGCAGAAACCTTAAGTATATTTGACCAGAAATATGGCATTTTGTATACCGACTTATGAACTCCAGAGAGACAAATGCGCTATTTAGGAAATGTTAGATTGAAATAACACAATGCCTTGGGTTTACAACTGTATTTTTTACATAGACCGTAAGGTTTCGTTAGCGGCTGTAGACAAGGAAATGGCTCAAAACTTCGAGGGAGTTATTAAAGTTGTTTTGAAATTGTTCTCGGAATTTCCAAAACAATTTCAAATATCATATGACAGTATATATGGTCCCAGTAGTGTTTTAACTAAATTTTGTGTTAATTACATTTCACTATTAATTTTTCGATTTCCCTAGTTAAACATCTAAATTGGATTTTTAATGCTATGAGCACAGAAACAGAACAGAGCTTTCTTTTGTGCTTTATCCGAAAAGAATACCTACCAAAACCCTTTATGGACATGTCATAACATTTAGTATTCAAATTTTATCGGGGTGTTATTGAAAACCAATGTCTTATGATTTTAGTTTAAATTTTTTGAAACATTTTATAATATAAAATCTTGAATTTCTCAAATTTATAGCTGTGTATTATTTTCACACAAATCCATTTTATTAATGCTTTCGTAAATGTAATTAAGTACAATCATTAGTATGCCGCAACCTTAATGTTACTGATTTTAATGCTATTATTACCGACTAAATTTCTTATCTCTCGTTTTGCATCAATGATTATCGTTTTTGTAGAACTTGCCAAATTTCTAAATCTTTTACCTATTATATCCCTAAATACATTCATAATCTTTGTTTCAATACAGAAAAAACCTACACCGATACATATTGCAAAACACCAAATAAGCAGAAGAGCGAGAACTTTATTAAGAATGATCACATCCGATCCAACAGGAATATTTTGACTGTGCAATTTCTCAACCAGCATTTCATTCCAAAGCGACCATTCATCCCACTTAAAAAACAACCCAGAAGCAGCTATTAGCTCCAATGTAATCTTCAACCAAAATTGATTTTCCGTTCTCGTGTACCACTGGTATTGTTGCGTGTGAATCGTTTGCTCAAGAGTGAGGCAGGTAAAAGATTTGTTAAAATTTTGTCGAAGATATTTGGTAGAATATGCTTCAAAGTATTTTGAATCTTGAAATCTTTTCATGTACGCGAGACGCTTACCCTGCTTTATTGAACGGTTTAAAAGTTGTTCATGAGTATACAACTTTTTAAACACATGAAACGATTCATCTATCGATAAACCCATACTTCGGAATTCATCCTTTAAAGCGCTTTCAGCTGTCACAGCCGACCTAGCCTGCATGTACGCAATTTTGAAATTATTTCTGATAAGTTCCTTAATAGTTTTAAATCCTTTTGTTGGTGTTGCTACTGTAATTATACTAGTAAGCCCGTTAGCATATAATTGCGAAAGTATAAATACTAACGAACAAATTACAATGAAATGCCTTAACTGGACTTGTGCACCAGAAAGGCTAGCGATATATCCAAGCAGTTCTTTGACAACTAATTCTAATCTTCGGTTTTGGAAAACTGAAAATAAGCCCACAAATAATATCAGTGTTATGATACCCGCCCATATTTCGATACTGAAGGGTTCATGCCACGTCGAAAATTTGAGAAGGAGCCCATCACCATTTTGTGCTAAGGAGCAGTAGGTAACAGTTCGTGATGAAAATTTATTAAAATGCAATTGCCCTGCTACGCAAAAGCACTGGAAACTGAAGGCTATCCGGGTGCTTATCAGCTCCATTCCTGTGAGCAAATCAGCAGCTTTTAAACGTTTCATACTGTTTGGGTCCATGTGGTTCAACGAAAGAGACAGATTGTGTACAGAAGCCAAAGTCTGTAGCGATACAAGATCTCGCTCACATTGGGAATTCATACGGGCTCTGGAGTTAATGCATTCCTCTTGGTGAAGGTGATTTGGTGGAGTTCTAATAAAGTTGAACTTGTCCTTTACTAATGCTGGTAATAATTTAGCTTGTCCGTTGTAAAAAACATTACGGTGAATTCCGTATATATTATTCTTCAAGAAATCTTGGTAAAATTTTACAAAACCTATAGAAACGGATGGGCAATAACCCGAGCAGATGTAGGTGACAGAAATTTGTTTCTCGGCGCACATGTAGTTTTGGGGGAACGTGAGAATTATTTTGAGAGAAGGTACTAATCGAGTATCCAGGTCCCAGTTTGAGAAATATTTGTTTCGGGCCTTTATTTTGTAATAAAATTGGTTGAATTGTATGTCTTTTACCCAAAGGTAAAGATAGATGGTTCGAGAAGGTACCAATATATCCGCATATTCTTGCACGGGTTGTGCTATTCTATATTTTTCCTCGAACAACCCAACTGGACTGATGACCACGTTGAACGTGTTGGAAAAACGGTAGTAAACTCTTTCCAGTGTCAAGCCACTGCAGATACTGCAATTCCGTGTTGTTACAACCCTTGAGCGTATGGATACATCTGGAAAAAACCTGTTTTCAACTATTTTGTGTGACCTAAAGAAGTACAGAACGTACTCCTCCCAGTTTGCGTTAAATTGTGGAAAAAGTTGAGTTACGCATGACGGTTTAAATGGAAACTCTACCGTTTTCATTCCACAAGTTGAAGTGGCAACTAGCAGAAGCAGACCGCAAATTAAAGTTTGCATCGTGAGTTCTAGTTTCTAATGTTGTAATTTCCTTTTTATTCCGATTGTGTGGAAATATATATCAATGTTTATCAGAGTTTCTGAAACCATATAACAAAATGGCGTTGTTTATCAATAGTTAAGAACACACACTCTTGGTTCTGGTTAGCAAAAAGTATCTTCTGAAATTTAACATACATATAGCTTCGGTATGGTAAAGCATTCATCAGGATATTTTTCTAGTTTTGTAAGAAACAATTAAATTCGTCATGGTGAAAATACGTAGTCGCAGTAGTGTTTTAATTAACATGGGTTTTGGTTTTAATTAACATGGGTTTTGTTCCGGATATTAGTTTTTTATATGTGGGTCATAATTTCCTCTCCTTTAGAAAGACAAGACTCGGTTCTTCTCTCTGTTGATTACCCTATGTTATGAGATTATTCATAATCTAACATTCTAAATGTAGCAAGCTGCCTCACAATGGACTCCAGGAAGTTGGCAAACAAATCCCCCTTAAATCATCATTGTCGATAATATTAGTTGGCACTGCAAGATTTTTCCAAAGTAGTTTTCCAAAAATTGAATGACTCTTATCGTTGAAATTCAAAACTTATCGTTGGCAGCAAATTTTCAGTGAAGATAGATTTTTAAATCACGTTTTAATATTCTAATTAGGACCTGGTTTAATGCATATCAGTGGACAAAGGAAGAAAGTAAAGTAAATTTCAAAATCCAGCGTAACTGTTTTTGATTGAGTAGTGTTACTTTTTTGGCACGATTTATTAAATTTTTAAATTACTTTTTCAGCTGTCAATCTGATGCAAAACACGTGCGTAAAATGACTGAAACCTATTTATTTTGGAATTTCGACTGGGAAATGTTTCTTAGTTTTTGTATTTTAGATCGGTTATATAGAGTTTCCTAGAAATGACACCTGTCAAATAAGAATCAAGTTGGTTTCTGCTATAAATTAAAGACTTGAATGAAAGCAAAAGTGATGGGCTATACTTTACTATGCTGACATTCTTATCTGTATTTGTTCCATTCTGAGAATCTAACCGTCAATAAAAAATACATAGAAAGGAGGATACCTTCAAAGTCAAATACTTGTTTAACCAAATTTATTTATTCCTCTAAGCTCCTCTAACATCTTCAAATATGGAAACTTGTACTTACATTTCATGTACATAAACCTTTACTGTTACCTTTACGTTAAAAATAAAGCCAGAGTTCTTTCAAACTCATCCATTATTTCTTGACATTTTAAAACCTGCTCAAAAATACATTCACTAAATTAATAACTTCGTTTTCATCCTAAAAATCAGTAAATTTTATACGGGGTGTGCGTCTACTGAAATTTGTCTTCCAAAAACCCCAATCTTAAAACTACTACCCAAAACATTTAAACGATGACTTGTAGCAGGGGTAGCCGATGACAACGCAGTTATTGATGGGTTTCCAAGAACTTGTTTACATCCGCAAAGAAATATCCACCTAAAGCATTTCTTCAAGTAGCTGCCATATATGATGGGGTTGAGGCAAGAGTTTGAGACGGCTGTCACAAACAGCGCCTCCCGCATTCTAGGGTCAACAAGTCTCTCTGCAGTTTCGTAATCAAACATAAACCTGAAATAAAAATAGGTTGATAAAATGTGTAATAAATGTAAGGCACAATGTTGAAGGAGAAAGTCGGTTTACTAAAAGCAAATAAACAAAATGTGTGGGTTTGCTGAAAAATTGCGCAATCGGTTTGCATTCTGCAATTGCTACAAAATGAAAAGTCAAAATCGACTTACCATAACGTCATGGCTACAAATGGCGTCCAACAAAATACGAAAACTGTCACAATCAGCATGGATATCCACTTAGCTTTGTTTTTGGCTCTTGTCATTTGAGATGCATTTCCACTCTGTCTCATTTCTACGCTGCCGTGCTGCTGCCCTGAAGATACAATTATTTTGTGTAAGTAGGCGTAAGTCATCTGAATAAAAAAGGTTAGTTTTTACTCACTTTTAGTCATGTGCCGCTGTTCACTGCTTTTTCTTGAAATGCTGCAATAGACGCAGGCATATGTAACAATGATACAAACCAAAGGAGCAAAGTACATCACAACGAGAGAAAGCAGGTTGTACAAAATCTCCATGTCAAAAGTGGTGAAATAGTGAGAATTGGTGCAGAACCGGAATGATGGATAGCAAACGGATGTTTTGCACACTGAAGACAAATAATCTGTAAATTTATAAATAAAACAAATTTTATAAATAAGCAAATTAATTATTTATTATAAAAATAATATGAAAAAGCAAGTTTGATACTTTAAATTAAAGAATGCTTGCCTGTGGAGACGCAAATAATAGGGAGAACGACCAAGCTGCAAATAACATTTTATGAATGCGCCTCATTCCGCCGAGGGATTTGAGTGGAAAAACAATGGAGCACAGTCTATCCACACTAATACAAATTATCACCATTGAGCTCAGGTATAATCCAAATGTTCTCATAAACTGGATGGATTTACAAAGCCAGATTCCTCCATACCACTTCACCGTTAACCGCCAAAATATTTCAACGGGAATCACAACGAAAGTTACAAACAAGTCTGCTAATGACAAATGCCAAATTAGCAGTTTGATTCGAGACGACCGCATAAACCTCCTCTTCCAAAGTTGAGAACCAACTGAAATAACCACGTAGAGATTTCCCGGAGCACCGATTAAAAACATGATGATGTAGGCAATCACACAATTTCTCGAGTTGGCACTTAACTTGCTAAAAAGTTCTGATACGCCGACAGTTTTGATCTTCTCCACGAGATGTAATAAGGACGTGTCAATTTCATCGGTGATTTGAGGTGGCTGCGAGGAAGAATTTGTGAATGGGCTTACCCACAATGCAGTTTCAAATGCGGTTTCTGCGTTTTCCAAGTTTGGATCCATGTCAACAACTCGTATAGAAAACCAAAAACTTTGCATTTAAATATGAAGAATGTGAATGATACTAGAAGTCAACGAGCTGAACTAGATAAGTGCTTTCTCTTGAATGGTTGAAAGAGCACTGAGCATGGAACGAGATTTCACATCCTTTTTGATATAGCTTATGCACACATTTTAAAAACGTGCATTTCTATGTTTCTTAAACAAATACGGGTATCTAATGGACAAACAGCTTTTATTGTACAAATGAATTTCCCCACAATTTCTGGCTTAAGTCTCCGTTATTTGTTTGGGATGACAGAAGATGAATGACTAGCCATATTTATTCATGGAGAATATAGATTTCATGTTGCGTAATTTTGCACGAGTGCTTTTAAACAAAAGTCAATACAAAATCGCACAAAATTGGGGCTTTGCTATTGTGCTAAATGAAAAGGGAAAAGTGGAGAGGCAACGAGAGCTCGAAAAATTTCTTTTGTTGAATACAAACACCGGTATATTCGTAAGTAGCACTTCTCAGAAGGACTTTACCATCTATAATGAAGAACGTTGCTTTAATTATAAATAACATCCGATTCTTTCGTGCTGATATTTTCAAAAATGTGTTGACTTTTCCTTTTTTTGAAACTTCATGAGATATTTTAATCGATTTTGGGTATTTCTAATACATGTGGTACAAATAACTTCAGGAGCACACTCAGAATCCAAATATATTTTGCTCAAAAACAGGAAGTTCTTGCTGGAATTGCACTCATATCTGAATCAAGAACCTTGTTGAACATAACAGGAATGCAAATATTTACTATGATATAATGGGAATGAATTCCTCCACGTGATTTAAGTGTTTTGCTCATTCATGTATTCATTTTGACTTTATTGGCATTTAAAACAGTTTATTCAAAGCACGTGCGTAGAAGGACTGATGCTATTTTATATACCTTTGCGTTGTTAGCTTATAGCAAAACATTTTCAGCAGTCAAGTCCAAAATACCTCATTGCTGCCGGGTTTTGCTTTTCTGCATGCTGACAAAATCCCTTTTGTCATAGCGAAAGTGCCTTCAAATTACTAGGCCTAATAAAAAGAGAAGTAAATATCCTTGATACTTGGTGACTCGCTTTCGAATAAAGATGGATTTCTTGACACAAAATGGAGTCCTTTCAGCCGCATTTTTTCCTTGAATAATATGCTTTATTGTTAAAACAAGGAGCGGACTGATTGAGAACAATGTAATAGTTTAGGAAGTTAATGTAACAAATTTGAATGCATTTCCTTTGAGAAAACGGAAAAAACTACAAAAATCCCACTTCGGTACTATCAACTACGCTTTTTTTTGGAAAGCAAAACAGTTATTTGAGTTGTATTTTCGTGCACCAGGTGAAGTCCATTAATGACGAATGAGTTCTCGACTGTAGCTTTTCCTGCATCATAATTAAAAATTGCTGAATGAAAAGCAACCAAAATAATGCTCTTGAATACACTACTTCTTGAATTCTTACACAAAGCGGAACTGGATGTTATTTGTCTTTGTTTGTGGCTTTGTATAAAAATAAGCCTTGTTGTGGAAACAAGAAAGCTTCCTATTGTTATAGCTGACAAGCATTTCTGCTAGCCTGGCTCGAAATGGCATCAATACGACGAATCTATCTCTAACATGAGTAATATGCGCTTCAGATTTTACCAATCAAATTAGAGCTACAATGTGGCTTTGTGAATGCATTATAAAAAAGAATAGCAATGAAAAGCTTTACATATTTTCCTCAAAACGCCTTAAAACGATCGAAATGAAACGACCAAGACAAAATGGTGTTCAATAAACTTATTGTTGCAATATTTGTATTTCAACAAATAAGAAAATCCTAAAGCTGGTCGGGCAGCCGCCCTTTTTTTTACTAGGACTACTAAATAAAATATCAAATTTAACCACTGCGTGATGCGTCAGTATATACACCACCATTCACACAAAGAATGGGTTCGCTCTACGATTTTACAACCTGTATAATATTCATACGAATTATGATTGATTTGACATGAATGTGGAAGATAAGATAACGCAAGTACAGGAGGCCAAAACAATGCCAGCATGAATATTTATGTGATGTTATTCTAAAAGTGCCAAATGTTTGCTTGTAAACGTCACAAAAAGATAGAAGGCATACCCGTTATATAGAGGTTTTGCAGTGCTAAATGGGTGCTTCAAAGATAAGCTTTGCTACTACTGCAGTTTAAAACACAACTTTTTTATTGCCGGGCATTGGAAACACATGTGCACTGTAAAGCCAAATGAAATTTAAACGGAAGGGAAAGCATTTTACAAGCTAGTTCTCGTTTGGAGGTTTCACAGGAAACTACATAACTCAACCAGTCCTCGCTCAGTCTTTCAAGTTACTCCATATCAAACTTCACAGTATCACCATTATTTATAAACAGATATTTTCTACTATGGAGCTTCAGGTTCTTGGCTTTTGAGGTTAACTCAGGTTGCACAACCGCTCTGAATTTAACATTTTACTAAGCATCTTTATTTCGATATTACGATTTGTGGTCGTTGGAAATTATGCGTAGGTATTCAGTCGGTTGCCAACTGTGGAAAATGTAATTGAAAACTGATATCAAGCGATTTTTTAACTTTATAATAAAAATTTATCAAATCGCTTGCGAAATCAATTATCTCTTTTTCAGCATTATCACTTCGATGTTTATTCTTCTTTTAAGAAAATAGATGGAAATCTTATAAACGCAAAGATTCAGTTGGCGTACCATATACTTACTGACTATTTCAACTTAAATTTGGGCCAAGAGTTTAAATCGAGAACTTGAACGGTTATATTCATTTATTGTCATAACTGCAAATTTTTTGCGTTTTGCAAGCATGTAAACAAGATAAATAGCAACGAATCCGAATATAAAAGTAAAAATTTCCACACACCTTTCACCATCTGGCTAAACTCCAAAACCAAAATGGTAGTTTTTATAGAGTTTGTCACACATTTTTATGCTTCAGCTATCATACTCCAGTCAGTGTTTGAGATGAAGAAAAAAATTGTATGGATTGTCACGACAGATTTATCATACAAGTGTAAAGAAAGTTATTTCTATGTAAATACTGTAACTGTGTAATATTTCATTCCTCAAAGAAACCAATAAATTGAAGCATTTCTTCCCCGCATGCTCTTAACTGTATGAAATTTTATATTTTTCCCGGAAGAACTTTTTTGTTTTTTAATTTTTTGTTGAGTTAGTGGTCGTTCTTGTTCCTTTTCAACGCTTTTTGGAATTTAAAACCAATGATAACCTAATACGTATGGTCGGAAGTTGGAATGTTTTACTCGATGCAGGTAGATGAAAGACTCCATCAATTCGTGGGACACTTACAAAAGAAACAGTTTAGCAATTCGAATTACAAACGAAAACGGACACTGATACGGAGAATTGGACTGTAATGTGTGAATAAATACAGATTACACATTGCTCATATACACAATGCCATATTTACACAAAAATTACAAATTGAGCAGCTTATTGAATAAGTTGTGAGGAGTAAGTAACCAATGGTTAACAGCAATGCAGCATGTAATGAAATAAAAATCGCTTTAAAATCAATGTTTCCTTTTTTTTACTTGGCACGTGCCCAGGAAAGTCACATCTTAAAACAATCATTTCTTGAACAAGAAATTGAGTTTTGAGATGATTTTTCTGTACACGGCTTCCGTTGTGATTCTCTACAACTAAAATACGATGTCTGAAAGTTTAATAAAATAGGCCACTGTGCTCTCTTGCGTGCATTTCCTTTCATATGGAGCACGCAAGGGAGCTGTTGAATCGTCATAAAGGTTTTTATGTATTGTCTGATGTCAGTCATTTAAATAATGAGCATAGACCTTATCTTAATTTTTTCGTATTGTAGGCGAAGCGAAATAAACTACCAACATTATTGACAGTCTGAATCCTCTACTTTTATATGTAACTGTAATAATCTATAATATCTATTAATCCTATAAATAACTTTCACATATTGTATACTTTATAAGTTGTTTGTGCTAATAAGCTTCAAAAAATTCACGTTTTTTGACAAGACAACTGGATTGAAACTCTTCAAGTTACTGATCCCTCAGACTTTTTACAAAGTTATAAGTACAAAATGTTGATGTGCTTGAAACAAATACTAAATTTCAAATGTTCACTAAATTTTGCTACATAAATCAGCTTGACTGACATGACTTAGGTGTTAAATCAACTAAGGAAACTGTTTATAATATTTTCATGTGAAGTCAAAAACTATCCTAACTAATATTATAGTTTACTTTTGTGGACATCTATAACCTCCTTTTCTGTTTCCTGAAACATTTTCTATGCTAACATTGGGTAAACATGAACTTTTCTAGACGTTATATTTCCGTAGCGCTTCGTTCTGCTAATGTTTTTAAAATATTTTTGCAGGGTATACATTCATTCCTTCTATTTTAGTCGTAAGCTTAGATATTTTGATAAATTCAGTTTTTACAGACACATATTCCTTCTTGTAAGGATGGTCCATATCAAACGTAACGCAGGTGGGGGCTAGGGGGTTCGAGGCAAGCGTGACGAGGAGGAAGTGGGGGGTCTGAGCTGAGCGTGATGGTTTGATTTTATAAATAATTTGCCGTGTATGGATTTACGAATTTGAACTCAAGCATTTTAATAAGTGTGCCCCAAATGTATTCAAAGCAGAAAAAAGCAGCATTTCAAGCAATTTGTACGTAAAACTCAACTAAACTACTTTCTTGTTGCTTTATGATGTGTATTTGTACTCTAAACTAAGCATTTTCTACCGTTTACCTGACAAAGGGGAGGGGGGGGCCGCTAAATTTACGTTACGTTGATATCGACGACCCTAACGATATTGGTTTATATTACTTTTGTTAGAGATTACCTATTCTGATAGTGATGGTGAAAAAGTAATAGCGTTATGATAATTAAAGTTTTCGGTATTCCCCATTTTCCTATTACGCGAGATTATAATGGAATTTTAAGTAGTTTTTGTGGCTTTAGCTGCTTTAATTTCCGCTCAAACCTTTGAGCACCACAATTCTTTCTCAGAGGATAATATTACACGTTGCAAAAACGGCAGCCTAGTATGTTCTCTCTATCAAAAATTCTGTAAGATCTGAGTAAACCAATACTTTTGAAATATGACACAAAAACTAGTTCTTCTTCTAAGTGCAGTCGTTGTAGCTACTTATTTGGAGTTAAAACTAACTTACGTTGAACTTTGAATCTAGTTTAGACGTGTTCAAAAGTTGTTACCGTGCATTTCTCATGAATTCAGTTAATTTAAAGGTAAAATAAAACAAATACTAAATTTATAACTTAACAATTTCCGTTATTGAAAAATTTGTCCCTTGCTTCTGTAGGAAATGCACCGTTGTATCCTTCTCCTTCTTCTCCCGTTGTGTG